>JARQOD010008880.1:0-33760 GCA_033576555.1 Oophaga sylvatica
TATATTTCCAGAGTCAGACACAGACTCTCACAGGCTCAGTATGGATTGCACCAGAATATTTAAAGCAGAAAAAGGGTAATGTATCAGAAGACACCAGGCGTACACAGTGTAGGCATAATTGTAAATCTCTGTATATATTTCAGGAGTAACACACAGACGCTCACAGGCTCAGTATGATTTATACCAGTATATAAAAAGAAGAAAAAGGGTACTGTATCACAAGCATACAGCTGTATACAGTCATGGACAAAAGTTTTGAGAATGACACAAATATTAATTTTTACAAAGTCTACTGCTTCACTTTTTCTAATGGCAATTTGCATATACTCCAGAATGTTATAAAGAGTGATCAGCTTAACAGCAATTACTTGCAAAGTCAATATTCAAATGATTGGCTAAAAATTAATCTTTATCCCCCAAAACACATTTCAACATCATTGCAGCCCTGACTTAAAAGGACCAGCTAACCTCTTTTCAGTGATTGCTCCATTAACACAGGTGTGGGTGTTGATGAGGACATGGCTGGAGATCAATCTGTCATGATTAAGTAAGAATGACACCACTGGACACTTTAAAAGGAGGCTGGTGCTTGGCATCATTGTTTTTCTTCTGTTAACCATGGTTATCTCTAAAGAAACACGTGCAGTCATCATTGCAATGCACAAAAATGGCCTAACAGGGAAGAGTATCGCAGCTAGAAAGATTGAACCTCAGTCAACAATCTATCGCATCATCAAGAACTTCAAGGAGAGAGGTTCCATTGTTGCCAAAAAGGCTCCAGGGCGCCCAAGAAAGACCAGCAAGCGCCAGGACCATCTCTTAAAAGTGTTTCAGCTGCGGGATCGGGCTACCAGCAGTGCAGAGCTTGCTCAGGAATGGCAGCAGGCAGGTGTGAGTGCATCTGCACGCACTGTGAGGCGAAGACTCTTGAAGCAAGGCCAGGTCTCAAGGAGGGCAGCAAAGAAGCCACTTCTCTCCAGATAAAACATCATGGACAGACTGATATTCTGCAAAAGGTACAGGCAGTGGACTGCTGAGGACTGGGGTAAAGTTATTTTCTCTGATGAATCCCCTTTTTGATTGTTTGGGACATCAGGAAAACGCCTCATTCGAGAAGACAAGGTGAGCGCGACCACCAGTCTTGTCTCATGCCAACTGTGAAGCATCCTGAAACCATTCATGTGTGGGGTTGCTTCTCATCCAAGGGAATCGGCTCTCTCACAGTCTTGCCTAAAAACACAGCCATGAATAAAGAATGGTACCAGAATGTCCTCCAAGAGCAACTTCTCCCAACCCTCCAAGAGCAGTTTGGCGATCAACAATGCCTTTTCCAGCATGATGGAGCACCTTGTCATAAAGCAAAGGTGATAACTAAATGGCTCAGGGAACAAAACATAGAGATTTTGGGTCCATGGCCTGGAAACTCCCCAGATCTTAATCCCATTGAGAACTTGTGGTAAATCATCAAGAGACAGGTGGACAAACAAAAGCCTAAAAATTCTGACAAAATGAAAGCATTGATTGTGCAAGAATGGACTGCTATCAGTCAGGATTTGGTCCAGAAGTTGATTGAGAGCATGCCAGGGAGAATTGCAGAGGTCCTGAAGAAGAAGGGTCAACACTGCAAATATTGACTTGCTGCATTAACTCATTCTAACTGTCAATATAAGCTTTTTTTACTCATATGTTTGCAATTATTATATTTCTGTCTGTGATAAAAACATCTGTAAAACACACATAAAAACCAGAGGGCAGCAGATCATGTGAAAATATAATATTTGTGTCATTCGCAAAACTTTTGGCCATGACTGTACAGTGTTGGGGTAATTTTAAATCTCCGTATATATTTCCGGAGTAACACACAGACGCTCACAGGCTCAGTATGGATTAGACCAGAATATAAAAAGCAGAAAAAGGGTACTGTATCTGAAGCGTACAGCTGTATACAGTGTTGGGGTAATTTTAAATCTCCGTATATATTTCCGGAGTCAGACACAGACTCTCACAGGCTCAGTATGGATTTGACCAGAATATAAAAAGCAGAAAAAGGGTACTGTATCACAAGTGTACAGCTGTATACAGTCTAGGGGTAATTTTAAATCTCCATATATATTTCCGGAGTCACACACAGATAGTCAGCATGTATTTGTCCATGATACCAGCCGGTACACTGTACTGTGTGAGGAGCGTATAGCTCTATACGGTGTGGAAAAAAATGAACGCTCAGTAAGTGTGCAGAAAAAAGAATAAAAGTATTAGTGCTGTGTAAAAAGCAGTCTGCACCGCAGTGTACACACAGCAATACAGCTAGCAGGCAGCCTATTAACCACCGCTGCTGCACACAAGAAAATCCTCCCCTGTCACTGGCAGGCAGCCTAATAACCAGCGCTGCTGCACACAATAAAATCCTCCCCTATCACTGCACACTGATTGTACAGCACAATTGCTGTTGGTTTTTTTTATCGCTGAAGATGTTTAAATAAAGAAAGAATTTTTACTGAAAAAGGATTCCTGTGCCAGAAGTCTTCTATTTCTATTTGCTCATACGTCGCAGTCAGCCACTGATCTCCAGGCACGGACAGTCTCAGGTATAATGTGGTGAGCGAAGTTTTCTCTTCCCTTTCCCTTTGTTATGTTGATGGATGAATTACACTGTGACTGTACGAGTGATTACACTGTGGCTGAGAAGTAGTATCTGGACTGATGGAGTGAGTTACACTGTGGCTGTATGAAGTGAGTTACACTGTGGACTATATGGAGTGAGTTACACTGTGGCTGTATGAAGTGAGTTACACCGTGGACTGTACAGAGTGAGTTACTCTGTGGACTGTACGAAGTGAGTTACACTGTGGCTGTTTAATGGGTTGGCCGACAGGTGAACTTACCAGCGACAGCTGCATTCTTCACGCTGGTAACTGCTACATCCCTGGGGTGATTCCCACCCGTTTCAGAGTATAAGGAATAATTAGAATCAGAGTCCAGTACAAGTCAAACAGTTCTGCTTTATTTTCCTCCAGACACAGCACATCCAAGACACCATTAGCACGTCTTACACGATACCAGCAATACATTTTCCACAACTCCGCTTCTTCTCTTCTATTACACTAGAAAGTACCACAAAGTAAAATCATAACGAGGAGCCCGGTGAAAATGGCACTTCGATCTCTTTCCCTGGAGACACTTCAATTCAGTCACGGAATTACACATCTACTAGGTCGTCCACCCCCTTCTGGTTATTCTGCCCACATACTCGCTGGTGGCCCACTCGCTGCTTTGCTCAAGCACGCACACTTCTCCTGAGTGGTTCTTCCACTGGCACTACTGATACGTCAGCCCACTGACTTTGGCTGACGTTCCCACGGTGATTCCTTCACCGGCTGCTTTAAGGTTGCTGGTACCTTCCACACACTTCTTGTGTCGGCTGCCCACAGCCTAGGAACATGGATGTCCTCACTCTGGCAAGGTCCACCCCCGACTGACTCTATCTGGAAAGTCCCTCACAATTTGTCCCAACGACCCTTCACCACTTATCCCACTGGTGTCCTGACAAGTCTCCACTGAACTCGCTGTGCTCAATGCCCCCACCTTATGTCCTACCACTGTACTACACTGATCATTTACTAACTCTCTAACTGGATTCCTGACATGCCCCCAACTAGTGATCCTTTGCAAAGCTAGCCTTACCCTGCACATACCATATATATATACATCTACACACAGCATGAAAACATTCAAGAGGTTAGAAACTCTGACCTCCTTACAGCTGTATGAAGTGATTTCCACTGTGGACTATACAGAGTAAGTTACACTGTGGACTGTATGTAGTGAGTTACACTGTGGACTGTATGCAGTGAGTTACACTGTGGACTGTATGGAGTGAGTTACACTGTGGACTGTAAGGCGTTAGTTACACTGTTGACTGTTATGGAGTGAGTTAAACTGTGGACTGTACAGAGTGAGTTACAGTGTGGACTGTATGGCAGTGAGTTATACTGTGGACTATATGGAGGGAGTAACTCTTTGGACTGTACTGAGTGATTTATACTGTCGGATGTGCAGAGAGTTATTCTATGGCATGTGTAGAGTGATTTACACTGTAGGCTTTAGGAAGAGTTAGGCTACTTTCACACATCAGTCTTTTGCCGTCAGGCGCGATCCGGCATCGCGCCGGAGTGCCGGATCTGGCTAAAATTATGTAAAAAAGGATGAGACGGATCCGGTTTTCTGCCAGATCCGTCTAGCGGATCCGACCAAAAACCGGATCCGTTTCATCTGTTTTTTTATCCGTTTTTCGACGGATTAAGACGGACACTGTTTTTAAAAACGCCCCTTGGGGGACTTCTGCCAGATCCGTCTAGCGGATCCGACCAAAACCGATCCGTTTCATCTGTTTTTTATCCGTTTTTCGACGGATTAAGACGGACACTGTTTTTAAAAACGCCCCTTGGGGACTCCAAACGTGATTGCTACTGAAAACCTGTATATACACTGTTCCTACAGCCCATCTTTGACAGGTTGTAGAGGAGCAAGTGCAGGTTGGAGAGAAGAGCAAGTGGCTGGCGAAGATGGACGTTGTGATAGCAAACATTTTGAAGAATTTGGTGGATATCACAGTGGAGGCGAATCGTTTGAAAGTGATTGTTCTGGAGAAGGAGAGAAAAAGACAGCAGCGCATCATGCATCAGTGACGTCGACTCTGTTTGTGGATCCACCCCATCACAGCCCAGAGAATGATGTGTGGGGTGTATTCTACACTCTACATGGACCTTAGAGGAAACCCTGTGAAATTTTTCTCGTATGTTCGCATGAAAATAGAGAACTTTGATTTATTGGTGGAGCAAATTGGAGACCTCATAAGAAGATCTGACACCTATTGCCGCTTCTCCATTTCACCGGCAGAGCGTCTGATGGTGACTCTTCGGTAAGCCATATTTATTGGATCTGCTCGCTTGAGAGCACACTTGTACTAGAATGTTGTTGCTGGTAGTTTGTAATAATTCTATGTATGTTATTGCTGTGATTTTGAACTCATTTCTCTCCTTTTTTTTTATTCACAGATTTCTTGCAACTGGAGAATCCCTTTCCTCACTCCATTTCCAGTACAGACTTGGAATTTCCACCATATCTGGAATTGTAACGCACACATGCCGTGCATTGTGGGACTCTTTAGTTGAGGAATTTATACCACAGCCCACAACAGAGAGTTGGCTTGAAATTGCTGACAAGTTTCTACAAATATGTCAGTTTCCTAATTGCTTGGGTGATGTGGATGAGAAACATATCCGCATTGTCAAGCCAGCAGGATCTGGATCCGAATATTTCAATTACAAGAAATATTTTTCCATTGTCCTCATGGCCATCGCAGACACGGAATACAAATTTATTGCTGTCGATATTGGGGCATATGGCAGCTCCAATGACTCACAAGTCTTCAAACTGTCAGCAATGGGGCGTCATCTCTATTGAAACACCTTCCAGTTCCCACCCCCTAGACCACTGCCTCAAACATCTGGCCCACCTATGCCTTTTGTTTGTGTAGGGGATGAAGCCTTCCAGCTGTCAGAACACCTTTTAAAACCGCACTCCAGCAGTGGATTGACACCAACAAAAATAATTTTTAATTACCGCCTCACAAGAGCAAGAAGAATGGTGGATGTGCTTTTGGTATTCTGACAGCCAAATGGCGTGTCCTATTGACTGCGATCAACCTCAAGACTGAAAATGTGAACGAGGTGATCAAAGCTTGTGTGGTCCTGCACAATTTTGCTATCTGCAAGGAACAGATTTCCATTGAGGACCACTCTGAAGAAACCACCTTGCATGATTACCAGAACATTACCTATCGAAGTTCTGTGGCTGTTTCCCGAATGAGGGACAAATTTGCAGAATACTTTATGTCACCTGAAGGAAGACTAGACTGGCAGGATGACAAAGTTTGAAAAATTGCTCTGTGACCTTTTTAACCAAAGTCATGTATCTTCTGTACCCTCAGTATACCTTTTAAAACCAAAGTTGTGTACCTTGTTGTGGATTATCTACAGTATTTTACCTTTTGGCCAAAGTTGTGTCCCTAGTTGTGTATTTCCCAAATTATTTCACCTTTTAACCAAAGTTGGGTACCTTGTTGGGGATTACCTAACAATGTACACAACTTTGGGTAAAAGGTTAAATAGTTAGGTTAATACACAACCACGGACACAACTTAGGCCAAAAGGTAAAATAATTTTACCTTTTCCCCAAAGTTATGTACATGGTTTTAGATACCCAATCAATGTTACCTTATTTATCCACAGTATTTTATCTTTGTTTTATACATATTAAACCTTCGAAATAAATGACAGACAGTTTTAAGCAACCAATTTAGCTTTTATTGTATGCTCAGTAAAATATTTTATTTAGAAATTTTTTTTCAAACGAAAAATGTTTTTTTTTTGTGTAAAAAAATTGGTCATAAATTTACATGGTGTGGGGTGGAGATACTGCTGGAGGGGCTGCGGGACACTTCGACACTGGGAGTGTGGAGAGAGGACTGGGATGGTGGTGGGGAAGGATCAGGTAAAAGAGATGAAGGGGTGGAAAAAGAAATAGAACGGGTGGACATGTGGGAGGCAGAACAGGTGGTGGGTGGTGGAAAGGAGGGTAGGGCATGGACTAGCGGCGCAGATGATGTGGTTGGGATGTGGTACGGGGAAGGATGTTGGTACGGGGAAGGATGTTGGTACAGGGTACGTTGCTGCAACTGGTGAGGTTGCTGGAACTGGGGAGGTTGCTCATACTGAATAGGAGGGGAGGAGGGACAGTGGCTGGAGGGGGGCAGGTGTGGGAGGAACTACTGGGGTGGGTGGAGGAGCTTGGGAGGTTACCTGTGCTAGAGCAGCATGGCAAGAATGCATTACATGCATCTGCTGGTTAGTAGATAGCGTATCCATGCGCTCGACTACAGACCGGAAAAAGTGTGTTTTGGAGATCTTCTTTCTTCTGAATGCATGTTTTGCAGATGTGTTTTTACCTCCAGAATGCTGGTGTAGAGCTGATTAAATCCTGCGGCCATTTGCTCAGACAACACTTTAAGACAGTTCTGGAAAGATGCATACAGATGCAAGAACTGGGGCGCATAGCTCCTTTCCTGACCCCTGTGCCGCTGCCGCCAAGTAGCCACAGGTGTACTAGAGGTTGCAGCGGCAGAAGGGTGGGTAAAGGGAAAGCTATCTCCTCACCAGCAGACTCATGCAATGCAGTTGGCCATGATGCTTCAGCGCTGGTGGATGGGACAGATGCCTCACATGTTAGGGAAGGCTGGGAAGGTGCAGATAGGCCGGGGCGGTCGAAGTGTCCCTCGGTGGCGGACTACAACTGTGCTGGCTCCAGTGTGCGCGTCACCGTGCTGTGGAATAAAGAGAAAAAAAACAATTAATATAGTGATACTGCATGGCCCTGGCTGAAAAAAAAAATTAGTTAGACATGTTAACATTTTTTTTGGAATGGGGTGTGTAATATTTACCTTCTGGTGACCATAGTTGCCTGGAGGAACGACAGGGCTCTTGCGTACTTGTACTTGCTCCTGCGTCCTCCAGATCAACTCAGGGCCCTCATCTCTTTGTTAAACTCCTTCTTGAAGCGATCCCTCACAGACCGCCACCGCTTCCCAATTCTCTCCCCTGAAACGAGAAAGCACAAATTGGTTAGTATACAACATCAGTGTTTCCCAAACTCCAGTCCTCATGGCCCCCATGGGTCATGTTTTCAGTATTTCCATAGTGTTGCACAAAAGGAAATCCTGAAAACATGACCCGTGGGGGCCACGAGGACTGGAGTTTGGGAAACACTGCTTTACATCCAGCAACCTAACTGAACTGTGTATACTTACATTCTTGAATCTGGGCCCGAGCATCGAGGTCCTCCCAGCATTACACGAGATGTGAACAGATTTCCTCCCAGAGCCGACGGGTCACTATTAGTGTTGAGCGATACTGCTCGATATCTAAAAATATCGGATCGGAATGTATCGCCGATATCACTGAATATCGGCGATATCCGATTCCGATACCGGAAGTCCCATGTAAGTCTATGGGAACAAAATATCGCAACTAAAAAAACACTTTCTTTCCTTGTAAACACAAAATATACACACTTAGAATACATATATATATATATATATATATATATATATAATATATAACATGTCATTGTGACATATATATATATACATATATTTATAGTTTATTCACTTCTACATAGTAAAATAGCCTCTGATTCAATTGCCGGGTAAAGCCGGCATTTGTGAAAAGACAGAAGCACCCGAGGGTCCAGTCGCCACAGAGATGTTGCATCGCACCCAGCGGTGTGACAACTTACTCTCAGGTAAGGAGGAAACACCCCATTGACTCCAACCACTGCATTCAACAGTACACTATGCCAGCTGAGTGTAGGCGGACCCAATGGGATGGTCTAGCTCAGGCTGGTTAGAACAGGGTGTAGCTAGTTGGATGGGAGGGGTTGAGGCAGCCTTATGCTGCATGTCTTTGTAGTAAGAATTGTTTCCTTTCCTGCTTTCTTACTACGTCGCATACTCCACTCTGCTACATCACTCTGCACCATTGCTCTATCTCACATCTATCTGCCCTGGAAGGATACCGTCTTACCTGTACAAGACTTATCACCTAGCTGCACTACACCATCCCTGCCAGAGGACCTGCACAGCAGCGCTGGTCACCCTGACCAGGTACTACAGGTGGCGTCAAGACAAACTACACAAACATTCTATCATCCCCTGGAAATATCCCACATTCCAGTGAGCGACCAGGGCACGGACATAGCTGTGCTACCCGTCACATCCCCCATAGAAGTCGACGGGCTTGGTGCCGAGTACCCCCAAAACCTGTGGCTCTGTGCGACTCAACTTTGGCATCACGAACAGGATTCAGAAGCTCGCTATAAGCGAGTCCTGTGTGCCTTAATTGAACTGTTTTTTTGCTTGAGAATTGCAAAAATCATCATAGACTGTATTTGCCATTTTTCCGTCATATCTGCGCCACGAGGCACAGGTGAAGAATAAGGGCGTGCTCTCGTGGGCGTACACTCACTCCGTGGCGCGAAAACGATGTCCGCACACTCTAAATGTTACTGCAATGTAAGATCGTGCCCCACAGCTCTGGAGTTCCGCCTCCTCATCCTCCTCAGTGGGCGGAAACGAACGCGAAGGTCCCGCCTCCCTACAAAAGATGGCGCCTCTCCTGATGCTAATGACACATGTGACTTGGCAGAGATGGCGAATGGACGTGAGCAGAAGTGGGAAGGGATGGAGGAGTCAGAGCTCTCCCCCAACGGAAGCAACCCGATCGCCACGGAGCCACCGTTTGGCACCCGGCCTGGAAACCCTCCTACGCTGGAAGAAGCAGAGGATACCCTGAGAGACCTGGCCCGGCACCGGGAGGAGGTCGCCAGGATGGAAGCGAGCTGGCGGGCCCTAAAACTACAATTGGAGCGGCGCCAATCCCTCTTACCCCCTGAAGTGTCTGTACCGGAAGGTGAGGCACCCGTTCCAGTAGAGGAGGCCATGCGGGCATCCCAGCCCTTGCAATCTGAACCGGTTGCCAGTATCTCAGTGGAGGCACCCGTTCCAGTACAGGAGGCCGTGCGGGCATCCCAGCCCTTGCAATCTGAACCGGTTGCCAGTATCTCAGTGGAGGCACCCGTTCCAGTAGAGGAGGCCGTGCGGGCATCCCAGCCCTTGCAATCTGAACCGGTTGCCAGTATCACAGTGGAGGCACCCGTTCCTGCAGAAAACGCCGCACCAGCACCCCAGATCCCGCTGTCTGCCCCCGTCGCTGAGGCAGAAGAAGCGACACCCGTCCTCATGGAGGAGGCCGCGCAGGCACCAGAGCTCTACCTGCCTGTACCGGAGCCCCGACCGTCATCTGTTCCAGAGCCGGCTGCTTCCGCCACAGGTGAGCGCCGCCAGGACTGGCGGGCGCCAGGAGAGCTGCCGCAAACCGTACATCGTAAGCTGGCGTTTGATGGTGGAGACATGGAGATGCTGGTGGAGGAGAATTACAACCGGCGTCAGGAGGAAGAGTGGAGACGTCGGGAGCGGGAAGCAGAGCGACAAAGGGAGCAGCGAGAATCCCAAAAGCTTCGGCAACGTCACCTGGAGAAGGACCTGGCAGAGAAGGCACGTATGAGAAAGGATAAAAGTACGGTGAGGGAGCCGCGGCGTAAGGGTGCAGTACGGAACTTTAAGTTAAAAGGTGGTTGGGGCTTCATCCAGGAGCCTGGACTTTATTTAGAAGTTTTTGTAACCCGGCGGGACGTGGAGGCTCACCTCCCAGAAGGACACCCGGGGAGGGACCTGTTGCCAGGAGACTTGGTGACTTACACCCGACACTGGGGTTACAATGGATGGTACGCCCTAAATGTTACCAGGTGCGACCCCTACTCCCCAGAGTGTCAGGAAACTGACAGACCCTACGAGCCTTCAGCCTCCCCCAACCAGGCCTCTGCACAAGTGCCCACCCCACGCCGTAAATCTCCCCAGCCTCCCTCAGTGGTCTCCTCAGCAGCCCCAGCTATGGACATAATAATGATAGCTGGCCCGTACCCGGCGCCTGTTAGGCCCCCTGGGGTTCGTTCAGTCCGGGACATAGAGGTCCAGACCCGGAGGGAGATGAAAGAGGTGGCCACACAGACCCAGATAGCGGGTCACGACGTCACTGTACAGGCCACACGACGTCATCAGGTCTGGGTGGACCCTCCTGTCACGGATGTTTGGCAAGCTCCAGAACAGTACCAGGTGGTACCTGTAAGAGGCCAGCCAAAGAAGTCTAAATAACCCGGACAGGGTCTCTGTATGTAAATAGTTAAATTATTGATGTACCCGGACGGGTGAATGTTCATAAAAAGAAGTTTATTGTTGCCTTAATATACCCAGGTTGGGTAATGGTTTGATGTACCCGGACGGGTGAATATTCTAAAGAACAAGTTTATTGTTGCCTTAATATACCCAGGTTGGGTAATGGTGTTTCACTGTAATCAAAATGTTGAACTTTGAAGCCATGAACTGTACTGGCTCACAAACTTTTCTGTAAATAGTTGGCACTTCGGTGCTCCATCTTGGTTTTACAAAAAACTTTACTGTGCACTATTTTCAACTACCTCAGAAACTAAAAACCCGTTTGGTGTGGCCGAAAGTGAGGTCTGCTCAAGGAAAGTCTTGCAGCCCACCCAAGACCACAGTTGGAGGTTTGGAGCGGGTCCTCCACAAGCACAAGTAAAGGACACTGTGAAGTTACCCCAGTGGGGGTAGTCCTAAGAAGTCTCCACGAACTTCGGCACTAATGCTATTTGCACTTTTGTTGAATATGTATTTATTAACACACATGTATAACACATATCAAGGGTATGAACAGTAACAAAACATGTCACATAATATAAGCCATTTGCACTTTTGTAATGTTATTATTAAAAATTTTATTATGCAACGTTTAACTTGAAGTGTTTCCTGCTTTCTTACTACGTCGCATAGTCCACTCTGCTACATCACTTTGCACCATTGCTCTATCTCACATCTATCTGCCCTGGAAGGATAGCGTGTTACCTGTAGAAGACTTTTCACCTACCTGCACTACACCATCCCTTCCAGAGGACCTGCACAGCAGCGCTGGACACCCTGACCAGGTACTACAGGTGGCGTCACGACAAACTACACGAACATTCTATCATCCCCTGGAAATATCCCACATTCCAGTGATCGCCCAGGTCACGGACTGAGCTGTGCTACTCGTGACATCCCCCATAGAAGTCGACGTGATCGGTGCCGAGTACCCCCAAAACCCCGGTCTCTGTGCGACTCAACTTCCCTCACTGTGCTGGCACTTTACATTTACAATGCCTCTGGGTTTTTTTTTGGGGGGGTGGGAACATTCAGACTTTTGCTATGGGGCCCCATGATTTATATGTACGCCCCTGCTGCTGAGGCATGGTATTTAAGGCTGTTAAGGAGCCAACATACATGGACCTTGCCAGCAGCGTCGGACTGGAGTACCTTGGGCCCACCAGAGAAAATATATTCTTGCGGCCCAACATCATACTTCCCAACCTTTGAATAAGAGAAAGAGGGACAAAGGCTGTGGCATGCTGTGCATGCTGCAGAAAATTTTAGGCCATGCCACGTTGCACCACAGACTGTCCAGGAGTTGGTGGATGCTTTAGTCCAGGTGTGGGAGGAGATCCCTCACTAGACCATCCGTCGCGCTCATCAGGAGCATGGCCAGAAGTTGTAGGGAGGTCATACAGCATACCTCCCAAATTTGGAAGACAGGAAAGAGGATTAAAGGCTGCGGCGCGTGTTGCGCGCCGCTGAAAATTTTAGCCCACGCCCCGACAACACCCATTTCACAGCTAATCACACCCATATCCTCGCCCCAAGCATAACCATTTAGCACTGCTGATCACACTGACTGGTAATGAGGGCACAGTGGCTGGTACTGAGGAAAAGAAAGAAAGAGCAGCGAGAGAGAAAGAACAAACAGAGAAAGAAAGAGAGGAAAGAAAGAAAAGAGAGACAGAAAGAAAGAACAGAGAGAAAAAAGAACAGAGCGAGAAAGAAAGAAAGAACAGAGAGCGAGAAAGACTAGAGAGAGAAAGAAAGACTAGAGAGAGAGCCAGAGGCGTAGCTAGGGTTTTGGTTTAGTGGGGGCAAAACTTCTGAGTGGGCCCATCATCAGAGAACCTCAGCAAATGACTGTGCTGTTGGCCAAAATAATCTATATATAAAAAGACCAATATTGATATTACCGCCATATGGTCTGTGTTAAATAATACCAGTCCTACAGAACATATAATAGATTACAGCACAGGTACAGATAATGACTTACCGCTGATGTTCTTTCTAATGGAATTGTTCACTTTTCATGTCTTTTCCATCTGGCCCACACCGACATGACGACTTCTCCAGCCAGGACTCGACTGCACCCCCATTAAAAAAAAAATTAAAAAAAAACTCACCTCCCGGCTCCTGTGCTGCTCACTGTTCTCCCTCTCAGCGTCTGACAGCGGGCGCCGGCAGGTGATGTTATTGCGCCCGCTGTCATACGCTGAGAGGGGGATTATGGGAGAGAAGGAGCGCTCGTTCCTTCTCTCTCCATGCGGTCAGCTTTATCGGCTGGATGCCGATACAGCTGACCCTCCGATGACGGGTGGGGGGCCCACTGCTGGCACCGGGCCCCCCCAACGCCTGTTCAGGCCCCATAGCTTCTGGGTGGCAGAGCAGGGAGAGCGATTCTCCCTGCTCTGCCGCAGAATGTAACTGTATCGTAGCTCCGGGTGGGCCCCCTCAGAGCGCGGGCCCCGGGCCACCGCCCCCTCTGCCCCGCGACCTATCCTTTCAAATCAGGGCCCACCACGCAGGAGCTGGGGCCCACCGTAGGTTTCTCCGGTATCCTGGTGCCTCAGTCCGACCCTGCTTGCCAGCCTAATAATACCAGGCCACAGCAGTCTGCATATCTTGGCTGGTTAACAAAAATAGGGGATCCCTTCGAAAAAAATTTGGCGTGGGGTCCCCCCTATTTTTGTTAACCAGCCAGATGAAGCAGACTGCTGAGGCCTGGTTTTTCAGGCTGGTAAGGATCCAATATCCATGGACCTTGCCAGCCTGATAATACCAGGCCACAGCAGTCTGCTTAGCTTGGCTGGTTAACAAAAATAGGGGATCCCCTCGAAAAAAAAACGGCGTAGGGGTCCCCCTATTTTTGTTAACCAGCCAAGTAAAATGCAGACTGCTGCGGCCTGGTATTAAAAGACTGTCAAGGCCCATGGATTTTGGCCCTCAACAGCCTGATAATACCAGGCTACAGCAGCCCCACATTTGGCGCATCAAAAGATGTGCCAATTGTGGCACTTTACCCGGCTCTTCCTACTGCCCTGTAGCGGTGGCAAGTGGGGTAATAAGGGGTTAATGTCACCGTTGATTGCACGGTGAGAATAAGCCCGGTTAATAATGGAGAGGTGTCAATAAGACACCGATCCATTATTAATCCCAAAGTTTTTAAATGTATAAAAAAAAAGACACAGCAAGAAAAAAGTATTTTAATGAAATAAAAGAGACAACACAGTTTTCATTAATTTTATTATACACTCATTCCTGCGACGCCATCGATCTCCTGTAAAAAAAGAAAAAAAACAAACCAACAGTATACCACCTGTCCGACGCAGTCCATAGTAACGACAGTCCCACGACGATCCAGCTCTGCTACATCGCAATGACAGGCAGAGCCTGTCATCTCGACGCAGCACAGCTGATTACCTGCTTCCCCGGCGGTGACGTCATCGGACTGACTGCTTTACGGCCGGGATTACCCAGCAGTCACTGCAGTTATCGCGAGAAACTGCATGTGACCGCCGGGGAAAGATGATGGCGGCCATCAAGCAGTCCAGCCCGTGACCGCCGGAGATCTTCTGCCAGGTAAGTGCCGCTGACTCCTGACAGACCCGACCGACGGACACTGACAGTGACAGTGACAAATCCGATTCCGGTATCCGATAAGATGAAAATATCGGAACTAAGTATCGAAAGTCCGATAGAGCTAATATCGGCCGATACCCGATACTTGCGGTATCGTATCGCTCAACACTAGTCACTATGAGATCGGCATGGCGGCGGTCCCTCATGTTCCACAGCGGCTCCCTTTCTCGGATCAGATCGATGAGGAGGTCAACGTTGATCTCCCCCTCCTCACCGTCAGAGTCAGGAGCACGCTGTGAAGCCTGTTAGAAAAAGAGAAAAAAAAAAACATTTGCCTCAAAACTACCAAGAAAAGTAAATAAAAAAGCGGGGAAAAAAAATGTAAAAAAAATTATGTGCTTGGATGTAGGCATATGTGTTGTGTGCAGTGTGATGTCTGTACTAAATTGTTTTCTATGTGTTGTGTGTAGTGTGTAGTGTTGAGCGATACGATACTGCAAATATCGGATATCGGCCGATATTAGCTGTATCGGCCTTTCGATTCCGAATACCGATATTTTCGTCATATCGGATACCGGAATCGGATTTGTCACTGTCAAGGTCAGTGTCCGTCGGTCGGGTCTGTCAGGAGTCAGCGGCACTTACCCGGCAGAAGATCTCCGGCGGTCACGTCATGGACTGCTTGATGGCCGCCATTATCTTCTCCCTGGCGGTCACATGCAGTTTTTCGCGATAACTGCAGTGACTGCTGGGTAATCCCGGCCGTAAAGCAGTCAGTCCGATGACGTCACCGCCGGGGAAGCAGGTAATCAGCTGTGCTGCGCCGGGATGACAGGCTCTGCCTGTCATTCTGATGTAGCAGAGCTGGATCGTCGTGGGACACTCGTTACTATGGACTGCGTCGGACAGGTGGTATACTGCTGTTTTTTTTTTTCATTTTTTTACAGGAGATCGATGGCGTCGCAGGATGAGACTGTAATAAAAGTAATGAAAACTGTTGTTTTTTTTATTAAATTAAAAAACTTTTATATGAACATTCACCCGTCCGGGTACATCAACAATTTAACTATTTACATACAGGGACCCTGTCCGGGTTATTTATAATTCTTTGGCAGGGGTGTTCCAGGTACCACCTGGTACTCTTCTGATGCTTGCCAAACATCCGAGACACCAAGGACCACCAGGACCTGATGACGTCGTGTGGCCTGTACAGTCAAGTCGTGACCCGCTATCTGTGTCTGTGTGGCCACCTCTTTCATCTCCCTCCGGGTCTGGAGCCCTATGTCCCGGACTGAACGAACCCCAGGGGGCCTAACAGGCGCGGGGTACGGGCCAGCTATAGTTATCATGTCCATAGCTGGGGCTGCTGAGGAGACCACTGAGGGAGGCTGGGGAGATTTACGGCGTGGGGTTGGCACTTGTGCAGAGGCATGGATGTGGGAGGCTGAAGGCTCCGAGGGTCTCACAGGTTCCTGACACTCTGGGGACCAGGGGTCGCACCTGGTAACATTTAGGGCGTACCATCCATTGTAACCCCAGTGTCGGGTGTAAGTCACCAAGTCTCCTGGCAACAGGTCCCTCCCCGGGTGTCCTTCTGGGAGGTGAGTCTCCACGTCCCGCCGGGTCACAAAGACTTCTAAATAAAGTCCAGGCTCCTGGATGAAGCCCCAACCACCTTTCAATTTAAAGCTCCGTACTGCACCCTTACGCCGCGGCTCCCTCAGGGTTCCTTTATCTTTTCTCATCCGGTCCTTATCTGCCCGGTCCTTCTCCAGGTTACGTTGCCGAAGTTTTTGGGATTCTCGCTGCTCCCTTTGTCGCTCTGCTTCCCGCTCCCAACGTCTCCACTCTTCCTCCTGACGCCGGTTGAAATTCTCCTCCAGCATCTCCATGTCTCCACCATCAAACTGCAGCTTACGATGTCCGGTTTGCGGCAGCTCACCTGGCGCCCGACAGTCCTGGCGGCGCTCACCTGCGGAGGAAGCAGCCGGCTCTGGAACAGATGACAGTCGGGGCTCCGGTACAGACAGGTAGACCTCTGGTGCCTGCGCGGCCTCCTCCATGAGGACGGGTGTCGCTTCTTCTGTCTCAGCGACGGGGGCAGACAGCGGGATCTGGGGTGCTGCCGGTGCAGAGTTTTTTGCAGGAACGGGTGCCTCCACTGCGACAACGTCAACCGGATCACATTGCAAGGGCTGGGATGCCCGCACGGACTCCTCTACTAGAACGGGTGCCTCACCTTCCGGTACAGACACTTCAGGTAAGAGGGATTGGCGCCGCTCCAAGTTTAGTTTTAGGGCACGCCAGCTGGCTTCCATCCTGGTGACCTCCTCCCGGTGCCGGGCCAGGCCTCTTAGGGTATCCTCCGCTTCTTGCAGCGTAGGAGGGTTTCCAGGCCGGGTGCCCAACGGTGGTTCCGTGGCGATCGGGTCGCTTCCGTGGGGGGAGAGCTCTGACTGCTCCATCCCTTCACACTTCTGCTCGTGTCCATTAGCCATCTCTGCCAAGTCACATGTATCATTAGCATCTGGAGAGGGCCCCTCTTTTGTAGTGAGGCGGGACCTTCGTGTTAGTTTCCGCACACTGAGGAGGATGAGGAGGCGGAACTGAAGAGCTGTGGGGCACGATCTTACATTGCAGTACCATTTAGAGTGGTCGGCCATCGTTTTCACGCCACTGAGTGAGTGTACACCCACGAAGAGCACGCCCTTCTTCTTCACTAGTGCCTCGTCGTGACGCAGATATGGCGGAAAAATGGCAAATACATTCTCTGATGATTTTAGCAATTCTCAAACACAAAACCAGTTCAATTCAGGCACACAGGACTCGCTTATAGCGAGCTACAGAATCCTGTTCTTGACGCCCAAGTTGAGTCGCACAGAGCCAGAGGTTTTGGGGGTACTCGGCACCGAGCCCGTCGACTTCTATGGGGTATGTCACGGCTTTACCCGGCAATTGAATCAGAGTCTATTTTACTATGTAGAAGTGTATAAACTATAAATATATGTATATATATATATATATGTCACAATGACATGTATATATATATATATGTATTCTATGTGTGTATATTTTGTGTTTACAACGAAAGAAAGGGTTTTTTTTGTTGCGATTTTTTGTTCCCATAGACTTACATTGGACTTCCGGTATCGGAATCGGATATCGACGATATTTAGTGATATCGGCGATACCATTTCGATACGATATTTTTAGATATCGAGCAGTATCGCTCAACACTAGTAGTGTGATGTTGTGTTTCTGCGATGGATGCAGGAAACTTATGAATTGCGAGCCTACTCAGGGTATCTCTCCACCCCTTCGTTCTTCTTCTGGGAGCACCTTTTCAGCTTCAGATTCCTGTTATAAAAAAAAATGTCGATTAATAGATATATCCTAATATCATAGATGGATTGTGAAATACCTAAAAAAAAAAAAAAATTACCTTTATACATAGACGATGCGAGGGAGGGCTCCCAGAAGAAGACATGGTTTCCGTCTGCTGCTGGCAACGTATGGTTCTGGCCGGCGTCTGCAGCTGTCGTCCGGACTCTGCTTCTGCTTCTTCTGCTGCTGCTGCTGCGGGGCGAGCTCTGCTGTGGAATAAAGAGAAAACAATACAATGAATATATTGATATTGCATGGCCCTGGCTGAAACACAAAAATTGGTTAGGCATGTTAACATTTTTTTTGGAATGGGGTGTGTAATATTTATCGTATGGCGTGTGATTCTGCTTGCAGTGTCAGATCCTGGGCGGTAGATGATGGCTGTTGCTGCTGTGTTGATGGCTGCTGCCTTCTCCTGCGGCTGGATACTATCTTCCTGGATGGCTGCATGGTAATGGCTGAAGGTCCCACTGGCAGGCATGGTTTATATATGTTTGCTGTGGGCTGGGAAACTTCTGAGCATGCTCAGACGAAAAAAACGGATCCGACCACCAGATCCGGCTTTTTCTGGATCCGGCGCATTGCGGCGCTCATAGACTTTCATTGACTATAGACTTTTTTGCTGGAGACAAAAAACGTAAGGCCATGCGGGGCGATCCGGCTATTTTTTGTAAATTGACTTAAATTAGCGCCGGATCGCGCCTGACGGCAAAAAACAGATGTGTGAAAAAAGCCTTACACTGTGGAATGTACAGATTGAGTTATACTGTGAATTGTACAGAGTGACTAACCCTGTGAACTTTACAGAGTATGGTTCTGTAAACTGTAGACTGTAACAAAACAGCTCCTCTGTGAATTGTATCAAGACATTGTGTGATGACATTGAGAACTGTCTGCTGTGAATGAGATTTTAGTGAGAGTGAAAAGCTGTTTTCATTGTTGTTAGTAACCATTAAGCTATTTGCCTTAATTCTGTAACCATCAAGTTCAGGAACATCATATTGTGCGTTACCATCAAGGCTTTTACCCGAATTGATAGGCTTTAACAGTACTGCAATATTTTTGTACTATATTAAGACTGTTCCAGATGAATCTTTTGCATTTGTGTGAGCCAAGGCACCTTCCTCAAGTAATGGATTCACATTAGAAAATGACTTACTTTGTAATATTTTCTATGTCACCTAGCTTCCCCAGACTTCTGCATGTCCTCTCTTACTAATAATGCAATTCGCTCTCTAACCTCTTTATTAGAGATGAGCGACTTTGCCTCCGGGAGGGTCGAGTCGGGTTTGGGACCATCCGACTTTACCAAAAGTCGAGTCGAACGAGTCAGAGTTTCGACAAAAAACGAAACCCGACCCCAATGCAAGTCAATGGGGAATAAAAGTCGCCAGTGAGTGGAGGACAGTAAACACACCTAGAGTGTCCATTTCAATGCCAACATCATCAATTCTTATTACTTAAGCTTGTCAACCTTAATTTACATTATAACAATAGTAACGCATTGAAAACTGGGGTTATTTGGCTAAAGTTGTGGGGGGGTACAGCCCAGTTAGGGAGGTGGAAAAACTGGCATATGTTGAGGTGTAGGCTGGACGTTCAGCAGCTGCAAATGAAGGAATTGGAGAAGTCGGAGGAAGAGGAGGACAAAGCGAACCATTTTGCGGCAACCTACCGTATTTTTCGGACTATAAGACACACCGGACCATAAGACGCACCCCAAATTTTCAAAAGGAAAATTGGGAAAAAAAAATAATGTGTCAAATGGGGATCCGTCTTACAGTCCGAATTCAGCTTACCAGCGAACGGATCAGCAAAGGTAGAGGAGTGGTCACTGGGGTCGTTCGGTGGTCCAGGCTGGTGCGGTAGTGGTGCTCTGTGGGGTGGCTGTGTTCTGTGGGGTGGCTGTGCTCTGTGGGGTGGCTGTGTTCTGTGGGGTGGCTGTGTTCTGTGGGGTGGTTGGGCACTGTGGGGTGGCCATATACTCACAAATCCGGTGGCGGTCCCAATGCAGCTTCCCTGCGGTGCAGTGGTGGTGTCGGGGCAGCAGCGGGGCTCTGTGCTGCGTCGAGGGCTCCGCCGGCATTTCATCCTAGCCGGAAATCCCCACTGCAGCTGCGACGCGGTGCCGGGCTGAAGGAAGGCCGCCAGGGGCCTCCGGTGGTGGTCCCGATGCAGCCTGTGGTGCGGTGGTGATGTCCGGGCAGCAGCGGGGCTCTGGGCTGCGTGGGGGGCTCCGCCGGCATTTTGTCCTAGCCGGAAAGCCCCCGCAGCTGCGATGCGGTGCCGGGCTGAAGAATGGCCGCCAGGGGCCTCCGGCAAGATGACCGCCGCATACTCTCATTCAAATCACTGCAACGAGATCTTGTCCTGTACAGTTAGTGTGCAGTGACAGGGGAGGGAGGAATTTGTTGTGTGCAGCAGCGCTGGTGCTTAGACTGCCTGCTAGTCACAGGGGAGGAATTGCTTGTGTGAAGCAGCAGAGCTGATTATTACGCTGCCTGCCAGTGACAGGAGAGGAATTGATTGTGTGGAGCAGCAGAGCTGATTATTAGGCTGCCTGCCAGTGAGAGGGGAGGAATTTATTGTGTGGAGCCGCAGAGCTGATTATTAGGCTGCCTGCCAGTGACAGGGGAGGAATTTCTTTAGCTGTGTGTACACTGCTGTGCAGATTGCATTTTAACACAGCACCTACACAGCACGAATACTTTTATTTTTTTCTGCACAGTTACTGAGCGTTCATTTTTTCCCACACCGTATAGAGCTGTACGCTCCTCACACTACCGTGTACAGTCACAATATCTGTGTGTGACTCCAGAAATATATACAGAGATTTCAATTTTCCCCAAAATCGTATACAGCTGGTATCTTCTGATACAGTACCGTTTTTCTGCCTTGTGTATTACGATCCAATCCAAACTGAGAGAGCGTCTGTGTGTGACTACGGAAATATATACAGAGATTTAATTTTTCCCCAAAACCGTATACAGCTGATATCTTCTGATACAGTACCGTTTTTCTGCCTTCTGTATCACGGTCAAATCCATACTGAGAGAGCATGTGTGTGTTACTCCTGAAATATATACGGAGATTTAAAATTACCACAACACTGTATACACCTGTGCGCTACTGATACAGTACACTTTTTCTGCTTATCATATTCTGGTGTAGTCCATACTGAGCCTGTGAGCGTGTGTGTTACTCCTGAAATATATACGGAGATATAAAATTACCCCAACACTGTATACAGCTGTACGCTACTGATACAGTACACTTTTTCTGCTTTTCATATTGTGGTGTTATCCATACTGAGCCTTTGACAGTGTGTGTTTCTCCTGAAATATATACAGAGATTTAAAATTACCTCAACACTGTATACAGCTGTAAACTACTGACACAGTACACTTTTTCTGCTTTTCATATTGTGGTGTAATCGATAATGAGCCTGTGAGCGTGTGTGTTACTCCTGAAATATATACGGAGATTTAAAATTACCCCAACACTGTATACAGCTGTAAGCTACTGATACAGTACACTTTTTATGCTTTGCACATTCTGGTGTTATCCATGCTGAGCCTGTGAGTGTGTGTGTTACTCCTCAAATATATACGGAGATTTAAAATTAACCCAACACTGTATACAGCTGTACGCTACTAATACAGTACACTTTTTATGCTTTTCATATTGTGGTGTAATCCAAACTGAGCCTGTGAGCGTGTGTGTTACTACTGAAATATATATGGAGATTTAAAATTACCACAACACTGTATACAGCTGTACGCTACTGATACAGTACACTTTTTCTGCTTTTCATATTGTGGTGTAATCCATACTGAGCCTGTGAGCGCCTGTGTTACTCCTGAAATATATACGGAGAGTTAAAATTACCCCAACACTGTATACAGCTGTACGTTACTGATACAGTACACTTTTTCTGCTTTTCATATTGTGGTGTAATCCATACTGAGCCTGTGAGCGCCTGTGTTACTCCTGAAATATATACAGAGATTTAAAATTACCCTAACACTGTATACAGCTGTACGTTACTGATACAGTACACTTTCCTGCTTTTCATATTGTCGTGTAATCCATACTGAGCCTGTGAGCGCCTGTGTTACTCCTGAAATATATACGGAGATTTAAAATTACGACCAACACTGTATACAGCTGTACGTTACTGACACAGTACACTTTTTCTGCTTTTCATATTCTGGTCTACTCCATACTGAGCCTGTGAGCGTCTGTGTTACTCCTGAAATATATACGGAGATTTAAAATTACCCCAACACTGTATACACATGTACGTTACTGATACAGTACACTTTTTCTGCTTTTCATATTGTGGTGTAATCCATACTGAGCCTGTGAGCGTGTGTGTTACTCCTGAAGTATATACGCAGATTTAAAATTACCCCAGCACTGTATACGGCTGTACGCTTCTGATACAGTACACTTTTTTGCTTTTATATTCTGGTGTAATCCATACTGAGCCTGTGAGGGTCTAGGTCTGTTACTCCGCAAATATATACGGAGATTAAAATTTTTCACCTTCACCGTATACAGCTGTACGCTTCTGATACAGTACCATATATCTGCTGGTATTTTGGGTACATTTTCAGAAACATGAGGAAGTATTGTGGAAGAGGTCGCGGACGTGGGCATGGGGGGCCACCTGGTACTGATGGTGGTGCATCTGCTGGTAGTGCCAAAAGCACAATAGCACTTAAGGCAGGAGGTGTTGAGCATTCGTCATCGTCTGGCTCCAGAAGGCCTGGAAGGCTCCCTTTTCTGGGACTACGTAAACTGCTTTTAAAGCCGGAGCATCAGGTACAGGTTTTGGCTTACACTGCCGAAACAGCCTTCAGCTCTATCGCCTCCTCTTCTGAAGATTCAAAAACTCTAAGCACTGAGTCGTCAGTGCAGGCTTCTGGTCAGGAACAACCCCTTTCCTTGTGTCCTTCACCCCACCAAAAGTGAAGGATGCGGCAGGCCACACTTAAGATTACTCCATGGAGCTCTTTTCACATACCATGCCTGGGTTATCAAGTCAAATCCTGAATTCCCCAGTCCAACATGAATCTGACATGGAGTGCACTGATGCACAGCCACTGCTATATGATTGTCCTGGTACATTCAACAAGAGTACTACATTGCCCTCGCAGTCTACTGAGCCAGAATGTGACCCTGATGAAACTCAGGTGCCCTTTCTTGCATACTATACCACCTTACATGTTGTCACAGAGGAAGGTGCAGATGAAATTGAAGAGGAGGTGATGGATGACCCAGTTGTTGACCCTGATTGGCATCCAGTGGGGGAAGAGGGTGCCGCTGGCAATAGCTCAGAAGAGGAGGAGGATCCGCATCAGGTATCGACATCGCAGCTGGGGTTATCTGGCAGGCCCGTAGCAGTCCAAAAAGTTGTTAAAAAACAAAAAGAGTTGCAGGACAGCTTGGCCAGATGGTCAAATTAGCACAGCGTGCAAGCCCAGAAAATTTATACCATAGTAGGAAGAGTCCAGTGTGGCACTTTTTTGACCAAAATCCTGTTGATGACACATAGGTTGTCTGTAAGAAGTGCGGAAGGACCTTTAGCCGAGGGAAAAATCTCAGAAATTTGAATACCAGTTGCATGGTTAAACATTTCATGAACATGCACTTGCAAGCGTTGACAGACTACAAAACCTACAAATACCCCCCCTAGGGCCGGCATCAGCACCTGGCGCACCAGAGCAAGTGCTGGTTCCCTTAGCAGGTGGGGGGGCGACGGCACTGGCACAGTGCCCCTCATAGTACAAAAAATTGTCTCTGACGGTGGGAGGGCCCACTCGCCGTCAAACACACCAGCGTACTATGAGGGGCCCTGTGCCAGTGCTGTCGCCCACGAGTCGGTCCCCCCTGCTTGCTCAGGGCCCCAGCACTTGCAATACTCACCTCCCCCTGCTCCACCACTGTGACGTCTTCCGCGTTTCCTGACATTGACATTCAGCTTAGAGAGCGCGATGAAGTCACGTTGGTACGCCCTCTGCCTAAACAGTCCAAGTGCAGAGAGCTGTAACATGGCGACGCTGAGGAGTCCAGAGTAGAGCAGTGCACAGCGAGGAGAGGTATTACACTTTTTTAATGGTTGGAGCAATATATGGGAGCATAATACAATGGATAATTATATATAATAATAATAATCTTTATTTATATAGCGCCATCATATTCCGCAGCGCTTTACAGTTTAGCAGTTTCAAAACAAGTCATAGGTAAAAACGTTAACAATACAATAATTAAAGCAAAAATAAGCCGACCCTGCTCGTGAGAGCTTACAATCTACAATGAGGTGGGGGAGTTACAAAGTATAGGTGTGTATATACAATGGTGCATTTACAATGATGGTCCAGCCATCTTGAGGGAGTGAGGGATGGATGGAGATAGTGAATGGGCTACACACACACACACACTTACACAGAGAGTGACTTTGATTAGTGAATGTGATAGGCCGCTCTGAACAAATGTGTTTTGAGGGAGCGCCTGAAACCATGCAAATTGTGGATAGTCCTAATTTCTTGGGGTAGAGCATTTCAGAGGATTGGCGCAGCACGGGAGAAGTCTTGGAGTCGGGAGTGGGAGGTACGGATTAGTGCAGAGGTTAGTCGAAAGTCGTTTGCAGAGCGCAGCAGTCGGTTAGGCCGATAGATAGAAATGAGGGAGGAGATGTAGGGGGGTGCTGCACTGTGGAGAGCTTTGTGGATGAGAACAAGTACTTTGAATTGGATCCTATAATGAATGGGCAGCCAGTGTAAGGACTGGCGAAGAGCGGACACGTCCGAGTACCGATTAGCCAGATGGATGACCCTAGCTGCTGCATTAAGGATGGACTGGAGAGGGGATAGTCGAGTAATGGGGAGGCCAAGTTATAGAGCGTTGCAGTAGATTCAGGCGGGAGTGGATCAATGCTACAGTGAGGGTTTTTGTTGTTTACATGGTGAGAAAAGGGCGGATTCTAGAGATGTTCCTTAGGTGTAGGCGGCAAGAGCGGGCAAGAGATTGTATATGGGAGGTGAAGGAGAGATTGGTGTCAAACATAACACCCAGACAGCGAGCCTGCGGCCCTGGGTGTTATTATGGTGCCGCTCACGGAGAGGGAAATGTCAGATTTAGGTAGGTTAGTAGACGGCGGGAGCAGAAGAAGTTCAGTTTTGGAGAGGTTGAGTTTCAGATAGAGAGCGGACATGATGTTGGAGACTGCGGACAAACAGTCGGTGGCGTTCTGTAGAACAGCGGGGGTAAGGTCGGGGGATGACGTGTATAGTTGTGTGTCATCAGCATAAAGATGGTACTGAAAGCCAAATCTGCTGATGGTCTGTCCAATTGGGGCCGTGTAGAGAGAGAAGAGAAGGGGGCCAAGGACTGAGCCCTGGGGTACACCGACAGTGAGAGGAAGAGGAGATGATGTGGAGCCAGAGAACGAAACACTGAAGGAGCGGTCAGAAAGATAGGAGGAGAACCAGGAGAGAACAGTGTCCTTAATACCTAATGACTGGAGCCTAGACAGTAGGAGACGGTGGTCAACCGTGTCAAAAGCTGCAGAAACGTCGAGAAGAATGAGCAGAGAGTGGTCACCGTTACGTTTTGCTGTAAGAAGGTCATTGGTCACTTTGATGAGTGCAGTTTCGGTCGAATGTAGGGGGCGGAAACCGGACTGTGAAGGGTCTAGGAGGGAGTGATTGGAGAGGTAACGGGTAAGGCGGGAGTAGACTAGGCGCTCCAAAAGTTTAGAGATGAAGGGGAGATTGGAGACCGGTCTGTAGCTGTTTGTGCAGGAAGGGTCGAGAGCGGGTTTCTTTAGTAGTGGAGTAATGATGGAGTGTTTGAAGGAGGATGGGAAATTCCCAGAGGAGAGTGAGAGATTAAAGATTTTAGTTAGGTGAGTTGTGACAACTGGAGAGAGAGACTGGAGGAGATGTGAGGGAATGGGGTCGGTAGTGCTTGTAGTCGGGCGAGAGGAAGAGAGGAGTCTGGAGACTTCTTCTTCTGTGATGGGATCAAATGTGGAAAGTGAGCCAGGGGAAATGCAGGGTGGGATGGGAGTCACAGCACTTGGTGGTTGAGAGCAGATTTCTTGTTGGATATATATATATGGGGCCCAGCATACACTTGAGCATTAAAAATGGGGCAGATCAGACACTGGAGCAGCATCCATGGGGCCCATCAGATACTGGATCATTCTAAATGGGGCAGATAATACACTACAGCAGCATCCTTGGGGCCCATCATATGCTGGAGCATTCTAAAAGGGGGAAAACAGACACTGGAGCAGCATTTACGGGGACCATTATACAATGGAGCATTATAAATGGGGCCCATTATATATGGAGCATTATTTTGACCCATAAGACACTGGAGCATCATCCATGGGGCCCATCATATACTAGAGCATTCTAAAAGGGGGAAAACAGACACTGGAGCAGCATTTAAGGGGACCATTATACACTGGATCATTATAAATGGGGCCCATTATATATGGAGCATTATTTTGGCCCATCATACAGTGGAGCATCATCCATGGGGCCCAACATATACTGGAGCATTCTAAAAGGGGGAAAACAGACACTGGAGCAGCATTTACAGGGACTATTAAACACTGGGTAATTATAAATGGGTCCCATTATATATGTAGCATTATTTTGGCCCATAAGACACTGGAGCATCATCCATGTGGCCCATCATATACTGGAGCATTCTAAATGGGGCAGATCAGACACTGGAGCAGCATCCATGGGGCACATAATATACTGGAGCATTGTAAATGGGGCAGATCAGAACACTGAAGCAGCATGCATGGGGCCCATCATATACTGGAGCATTATAAAAGGGGAAAACAGACACCGGAGCAGCATTTACTGGAACCATTATACACTGGATCATTATATCTTCGGCCCATCATACAGTCATGGACAAAAGTTTTGAGAATGACACAAATATTAATTTTTACAAAGTCTACTGCTTCACTTTTTCTAATGGCAATTTGCATATACTCCAGAATGTTATAAAGAGTGATCAGCTTAACAGTAATTACTTGCAAAGTCAATATTTGGCTAGAAAATGAACTTTATCCCCAAAAACACATTTCAACATCATTGCAGCCCTGCCTTAAAAGGACCAGCTAACCTCTTTTCAGTGATTGCTCCATTAACACAGGTGTGGGTGTTGATGAGGACATGGCTGGAGATCAATCTGTCATGATTAAGTAAGAATGACACCACTGGACACTTTAAAAGGAGGCTGGTGCTTGGCATCATTGTTTCTCTTCTGTTAACCATGGTTATCTCTAAAGAAACACGTGCAGTCATCATTGCAATGCACAAAAATGGCCTAACAGGGAAGAGTATCGCAGCTAGAAAGATTGCACCTCAGTCAACAATCTATCGCATCATCAAGAACTTCAAGGAGAGAGGTTCCATTGTTCCCAAAAAAGCTCCAGGGCGCCCAAGAAAGACCTGCAAGCGCCAGGACCGTCTCTTAAAAGTGATTCAGCTGCGGGATCGGGCTACCAACAGTGCAGAGCTTGCTCAGGAATGGCAGCAGGCAGGTGTGAGTGCATCTGCACGCACTGTGAGGCGAAGACTCTAGGAGCAAGGCCTGGTCTCAAGGAGGGCAGCAAAGAAGCCACTTCTCTCCAGAAAAAACATCATGGACAGACTGATATTCTGCAAAAGATACAGGCAGTGGACTGCTGAGGACTGGGGTAAAGTTATTTTCTCTGATGAATCCCCTTTTCGATTGTTTGGGACATCAGGAAAACGCCTCTTTCGGAGAAGACAAGGTGAGCGCTACCACCAGTCTTGTCTCATGCCAACTGTTAAGCATCCTGAAACCATTCATGTGTGGGGTTGCTTCTCAGCCAAGGGAATCGGCTCTCTCACAGTCTTGCCTAAAAACACAGCCAAGAATAAAGAATGGTACCAGAATGTCCTCCAAAAGCAACTTCTCCCAACCCTCCAAGAGCAGTTTGGCGATCAACAATGCCTTTTCCAGCATGATGGAGCACCTTGCCATAAAGCAAAGGTGATAACTAAATGGCTCAGGGAACAAAACATAGAGATTTTGGGTCCATGGCCTGGAAACTCCCCAGATCTTAATCCCATTGAGAACTTGTGGTCAATCATCAAGAGAAGGGTGGACAAACAAAAACCTAAAAATTCTGACAAAATGAAAGCATTGATTGTGCAAGAATGGACTGCTATCAGTCAGGATTTGGTCCAGAAGTTGATTGAGAGCATGCCAGGGAGAATTGCAGAGGTCCTGAAGAAGAAGGGTCAACACTGCAAATATTGACTTGCTGCATTAACTCATTATAACTGTCAATTTAAGCTTTTGTTACACATATGTTTGCAATTATTATATTTCTGTCTGTGATAAAAACATCTGTCAAACACACATAAAAACCAGAGGGCAGCAGATCATGTGAAAATATAATATTTGTGTTATTCTCAAAACTTTTGGCCATGACTGTATATGGAGCAATATATTGGCCCATCATACAGTGGAGCATCATCCATGGGGCCCAACATATACTGGAGCATTCTAAAAGGGGGAAAACAGACCCTGGAGCAGCAATTACGGGGACCATTATACACTGGATCATTATAAATGGGGACCATTATATATGGAGCATTATTTTGGCCCATAAGACACTGGAGCATCATCCATGGTGCCCATCATATACTGGAGCATTCTAAATGGGGCAGATCAGACACTGGAGCAGCATGCATGGGGCCTATCATATACTGGAGCAATCTCAAAGGGGGAAAAAAGACACTGGAGCTGCATTTACGGGGACCATTATACACTGGATCATTATAAATGGGGCCCATTATATAAGGAGCATTATATTGGCCCATCATACACTGGAACATCATCCATGGGGCCAAACATATACTGGAGCATTATAAAAGGGGGAAAACAGACATTGGAGGATCATTTACGGGGACTATTATACACTGGATCATTATAAATGGGGCCCTTTATATATGGAGCATTATTTTGGCCCATAAGACACTGGAGCATCATCCCTGGGGCCCATCATATACTGGAGCATTCTAAATGGGGCAGATCAGATACTGGAGCAGCATGCATGGGGCCCATCATATACTGGAGCATTCTGAATGGGGCAGATCAGACTCTGGAGCAGCATGCATGGGGCCCATCATATACTGAAACATTCTAAATGGGGCAGATCAGACACTGGAGCAGCATGCATGGGGCCCATCATATACTGGAGCAATCTAAATGGGGCAGATCAGACACTGGAGCAGCATGCATGGGGCCCATCATATATTGGAACGTTCTAAAAGGGGGAAAACAGACACTAGAGCAGCATTTACGGGGACCATTATACACTGGATCATTATAAATGGGGCCTATTATATATGGAGCATTATATTGGCCCATCATTCACTGGAACATCATCCATGGGGCCCAACATATACTGGAGCATTCTAAAAGGGGAAAACAGACACTGGAGCAGCATTTACGGGGACCATTATACAATGGAGCATTATAAATGGGGCACATTATATATGGAGCATTATTTTGGCCCATTAGACACTGGAGCATCCATCGTGGGGCCCATCATATACTGGAGCATTCTAAATGGGGCCGATCAGACACTGGAGCAGCATCCATGGGGCCCATCATATACAGGAGCATTCTAAATGGGGCAGATCAGACACTGGAGCAGCATCCATGGGGCCCATCATATACTGGAGCATTCTAAAAGGGGGAAAACAGACACTGGAGCAGCATGCATGGGGCCCATCATATACTGGAGCATTTTAAATGGGGCAGATCAGACACTGGAGCATCATCCATGGGGCCCAACATATACTGGAGCATTCTAAAAGGGGGAAAACAGACACTGGAGCAGCAATGACGGGGAACATTAAATACTGGATCATTATAAATGGGGACCGTTATACATGGAGCATTATTTTGGCCCATAAGACACTGGAGCATCATCCATGGGGTCCATCATATACTGGAGCATTCTAAATGGGGCAGATCAGACACTGGAGCAGCATGCATGGGGCCCATCATATACTGGAGAATTCTAAATGTGGCAGGTCAGACACTGGAGCAGCATGCATGGGGCCCATCATATACTGGAGCATTCTAAATGGGGCAGATCAGACACTGGAGCAGCATGCATGGGGCCATCATATACTGGAGCATTCTAAAAGGGGGAAAACAGACACTGGAGCAGCATTTATGGGGACATTATACACTGGATCATTATAAATGGGGCCTTTTATATATGGAGCATTATATTAGCCCATCATACAGTGGAGCATCATCCATGGGGCCCAACATATACTGGAGCATTCTAAAAGGGAGAAAACAGACACTGGAGCAGCATTTATAGGGACCATTAAACACTGGATCGTTATAAATGGGGACCATTATATATGGAGCATTATTTTGGCCCATAAGACACTGGAACATCATCCATGGGGCCCATCATACACTGGAGCATTCTAAATGGGGCAGATCAGACACTGTAGCAGCATGCATGGGGCCCAACATATACTGGAGCATTCTAAAAGGGGATGAAACAGCATGCATGGAGCACATTTATGGGATATTATACACTGGATCATTAAAATGGGGCCCATTATATATGGATCATTAAATGGCCTTATTGGGCATTATAAGACGACTGGAGCATCATCCATGGGCCCATCATATACTGGAGCATTCTAAATGGGGCAGATCAGACACTGGAGCAGCATGCATGGGGCCCATCATATACTGGAGCATTCTAAATGGGGCAGATCAGACACTGGAGCAGCATGCATGGGGCCGTCAATACTGGAGCATTCTAAATGGGGCAGATCAGACACTGGAGCAGCATGCATGGGGCCTATCATATACTGGAGCATTCTAAAGGGGGAAACAGACACTGGGGCAGCATTTATGGGGACTATTATACACTGGATCATTATAAATGGGGCCCATTATATATGGAGCATTATTTTGGCCATAAGACGCTGGAGCATCATCCATGGGGCCCATCATATACTGGAGCATTCTAAATGGGGCAGATCAGACACTGGAGCAGCATGCATGGGGCCCATCATATACTGGAGCATTCTAAATGGGGCAGATCAACACTGGAGCAGCATGCATGGGGCCCGTCAAATACTGGAGCATTCTAAATGGGGGAATCAGACACTGGAGCAGCATGCATGGGGCCTATCATATACTGGAGCATTCTAAAAGGGGAAAACAGACACTGGAGCAGCATTTACTGGGGCCATATACACTGGATCATTATAAATGGAGGCCCTCTATATATGGAGCATTATATGGCCATCATACACTGGAACATCATCATGAGGACCAACATATACTGGAGCATTCTAAAGGGGGAGAAAAACGGACAATGGAGAAGCATTCATGGGGCCCATCATATACTGGAGCATTCTAAATGGGGCAGATCATACACTGGAGCAGCATCCGTGGGGCCCATCATATACTGGAGCATTCTAAATGGGGGACATCAGACACTGGAGCAGCATCCATGGGACCCATCATATACTGGAGCATTCTAAAAGGGGGAAAACAGACACTGGAGCAGCATTCATGGGGCCCATCATATACTGGAGCATTCTAAATGGGGCAGATCAGATACTGGAACAGCATCCATGGGGCCCATCATATACTGGAGCATTCTAAAAGGGGGAAAACATACTGTACACTGGAGCAGCATTTACGGGGACCATTATACAATGGAGCATTATAAATGGGGCCCATTATATATGGAGCATTATTTTGGCCTATTAGACACTGGAGCATCATCCATGGGGCCCATCATAAACTGGAGATTCATATAGGGTTCATTATTTATGGGGCATCATATAGGGTATGGAGCATTATATGGAGCCCTTTCTGTATGGAGCAATATATGGTGGACATAATACTGTATGAAGGAATATACTGTGCGTTTTTTGAGCTATTGCAGATTTTTACATGCGTAACTATTATTATAAAGTTAATTAAGGTTGCCAAGCTTCAGTAATAAGAATTTATGTTGTTGGCATTGAAATAGGCACTGTGGGTGTTTACTGTCCTCCACTCCCTGACGACTTTGCTTACTCATTGACTTGCATTGGGTTTCGTGTTTCAGTCGGACCTTCGACTTTTCCCGATAGTTGGCCGATTTCGTTCGACTCGACTTTTGAGAAACCCGACTCGATCCTAAAAAAGGGAAAGTCGCTCATCTCTATTGGCCATACATTTTTTTGCAGTTACTCTCAAAAGAGAATATATTGTGATTTATTGAATTTATTAAGCCATCTGGCCATCATCTAGCTTTCTCAAAGGCAAATATACATTGTTGATTTTTTAGATTTGAAGCTTTTGTGACTGTTATCCAACATTGTTTTTAGGTTTATGAAGGTTGTCAGCAAGAAATTCCAGAAACAGATCACTGGTATTTTTTTTTAGTTTAGAAATAGGATATCTTCCAGCTTTAACAGAATGAGTAGGTGTTACTTGTGAGTTTTGCATTTTAGAGAATTCTTACATCAGTTGGTAGTAGTTTTTGGCAGCAGTTAGGATCATTCTATGTATTTTTCCCAAGATCTAGTGAATACTTTCTTGGCAACTGTTAAACTCTTTAATAAAGTCTAAAAGATAAAATGTTTCAATTATTCTAATACCAAGGGTTGTTCTGGCACTGGTGGACTCAAGGTGTTATTTACATCATAAATTCTGAAGGACAATCTAAAGGCGAACAGCAATATAGCTGAGAAAATTGCAACTGTGTATACTCATTTTGTTTGCTATAATTACCTAAACTATTGAGCAAATTGAAATCTATATGTTTTGGCTGTTCTTTTATTTATACATTATCTGCTTTGCTTCTACTTTATTGGTATGTATGCTCTAAATTGCTTGCAATTACCATTGTTTGCACACTGTGGGTCAAAATTATTCCTGATTGTTCAGGAGGTCTGCATTGTGTATGGATCATTTTATTTTATTTTATTTTTTTTTAAATCCATATATACTGCAGATGTGAAAAAGTTTCAAGTGTATACGATAATAACCTGAAAGATTAAAGCAATAAAAATCCAAACCCTTTACAGGGTGACTTAGCTGGAAGAGTGCTGGGTAGGAAAATTTGCCGCAGGGTCCAGCTGCCTAGTTAGGATGCTGATATTAACTTTGTTTTGATCAAATGTAGTATTCAGTGTTTCAGATCAACCTGTCCCATGCATGGCATCTCTTCACTTCTGACATCAGCTATATATGTGCAGCAAAAAACAGGAGGACACCTGTTATGTTTCGGTAGCTGAGGAGTGCAGGTAAAAAAGGCAATACACCAGAGCAGTTGGAATCTATGAGATTGCAGTACCCTGACTAACCACCCAACTAGAGGCAGCCGTGGAGCGTTCCTACGTTGGTCCTAGACGCCTCGTCACAGCCTGAGAAACTAACTACACCTGAAGATAGATATAGGAAAGCTATCTGCCCCGGAGCAGAACCCCAAAGATTATAGAAAGCCCCCAAACATGTAATGGCGGTTAGACAAGATGAAATACTGACACAGAAAGAAAATAGTATGAGCAAACGCTGGGGCCCAAACTAACTAAATAGAAAAGGATAGGAAGGGTACTTACTGCAATCTCAGAAAACCCTGAAAGGCACCAACTCTACTAATTTCAAAAAATACCTGAGATCACACGACCTCTTCCACCTAAATTAGTTCTCTGGTGTAACAAAAATCAAAACAGCAGCCACTGAAAAAACTGGAAAAAGCAAAAGTACAAACATAAGTGGCTGAACAAAACTGAGAGGGCAGAAGCCCCCGGAGGGGACCCTGAAGGCCCCCACAGAAGTGCAGGACAAAAAGCAAAAATATAGCAC
>JARQOD010008881.1:0-33752 GCA_033576555.1 Oophaga sylvatica
GCAGACTACAACCAGCAGTGGTTGAAGAACTAACTGGAGCGTGATCTGCACTCCAAAAATGAAAACCTCAGACTACAGTGAACACTGCACACAACTGTTCACTAGGTGTGAAAGGCCCCTTTGTGTACTTCTATAGTGTTTGCAACCAATGTATTGGATACGGATGGAAGCGCATCACACTAATAGATTTGAGTTATTTGAAATAGAATGGAGCACACCAATTAGAGAAAAATGTCAAGGATGAGGCAGGGACACACGCTCAGCAGACTACAACCAGCAGTGGTTGAAGAACTAACTGGAGCGTGATCTGCACTCAAAAAATCAAAACATCACAGACTACAGTGAACACTGCACACAACTGTTCACTAGGTGTGAAAGGCCCCTTTGTGTACTTCTATAGTGTTTGCAACCAATGTATTGGATACGAATGGAAGCACATCACACTAAGAGTTATTTGAAATAGAATGGAGCAGCACCAATTAGAGAAAAATGTCAAGGATGAGGCAGGGACACACGCTCAGCAGACTACAACCAGCAGTGGTTGAAGAACTAACTGGAGCGTGATCTGCACTCAAAAAATCAAAACCTCACAGACTACAGTGAACACTGCACACAACTGTTCACTAGCTGTGAAAGGCCCCTTTGTGTACTTCTATAGTGTTTGCAATCAATGTATTGTATACGGATGGAAGCGCATCACACTAATAGATTTGAGTTATTTGAAATAGAATGGAGCAGCATCAATTAGAGAAAAATGTCAAGGATGAGGCAGGGACACACGCTCAGCAGACTACAACCAGCAGTGGTTGAAGAACTAACTGGAGCGTGATCTGCACTCAAAAAATCAAAACCTCACTGACTACAGTGAACACTGCACACAACTGTTCACTAGCTGTGAAAGGCCCCTTTGTGTACGTCTATAGTGTTTGCAACCAATGTATTGGATACGGATGGAAGCACGTCACACTAATAGATCACTGTTAATTTCAATTGAATGGAGCAGCACCAATTCCACCAAATAAAAAAAAAAAAGAGTCAGTGAGTGACACGTGCAGATGACTACAAACAGCGTTGGATGCAGAGCAAACTGCAGCGTCACCTGCACTCACACACACACCTTGCACAGAGCTGTGAAAACAACACTGCAAGGAAAAAGGATGATTTACACAGCGGTTTTCTCAAATAGCCTGCCTACAGAACAATTCACAAAAACGCTATCTGTAACTGTCCCTCAGAGTCAGCAGAGCAGCGTTCTGTCCCTAACTGAATTTACAGTGACGCTAAAATGGCGGCGGCGCCTTTTATAGTGCATTCTGACATCATTTCAGCATCCAATCACAGCCATGCCATTAGTTAACATGACCGCAGCATTACAGGATGTGCCCACACTTCGTAGGATTCCTCATTGGCTGACTAAAATCACAGTGCCTCTCAAAGAATTATGGGAACTTCCGATTCCGGTATACGATATAGGAAAAATATCGGAACTAAGTATCGGAATTCCGATACAGCGAATCGGCCGATACCCGATACTTGCGGTATCGGAATGCTCAACACTAATGGCCAGTGCTACCCAGGTGCTGATGTCCAGGCAGTGAAGGCTTCTGACGTCCAGTGTTTTCCCAGAGGTCTCCAGACTGTGGCTTGTGCAGCATGTTAGTAGGAGATGGGAGTGATCCTCCACAGGACTGAGCAATGAAGCAGGACACAGGTGCTTTAGCAACAAAATAAGCTCAGAAAAGGAGAGGACGGAAAAAAAAATTCAGAGAAAGGGTTAGGAAATGCTTTTATGTATATCCAGAATATAAATAATTTTTTTTTTTTTAAGGCCAGATATAATGTGGCATTCGCCCACTGCAGGTCTGAACTGCAGGTAAGACAGCACCCCGCGACCCTTTACCCCTATACAGGGATCTAGAATTATAGCGAAGTCCATGAGGTAGCTGCCTATGAGAGCAGTGGACCGGAGTAGGAAGGACGCTAGTACAATGCAGAGCCCCACAGAGTAGCACAATACAGGGCCCGAAGGGCTTGGCTAGGCATAAGGCCATGGCCCAAGGGCTTGGCTAGGTATAAGGCCGTGGCCCAAAGGCTTGGCTAGGACTAAGGCCGGGGCCCAAGGGCTTGGCTAGGCATAAGGAAGGGTCCAAGGGCTTGGCTAAGCATAAGGCCGTGGCCCAAAGGCTTGGCTAGGACTAAGGCCGGGGCCCAAAGGCTTGGCTAGGCATAAGGAAGGGGCCCAAGGGCTTGGCTAGGTATCAAGGTAGGTGCCCAAGAATAGGCAAAGCATAAGGAAGGGGCCCAAAAGCAGGCTAGGCATAAGGCCAGAGTCCAAGGGCAGGCGAAAAAGGGTCATTAGACCTACCGCTAATTAGGTTTCCAGGAGTCCATCCTGACAGCACCATGGGACGTCCTCCTCTTTGCTGGGACAGGAAACACACAAGAGATTAAAAGACCCCTCCCCGCCCCCTTTCCCTCAGTGTTGTATCAAGAACCATGACATGTATAATGCACAAAACACTTTAATTATTGAAAATCATATTACAGCATATGACGTATTGAAGAGGGAGGGAGCTACCAGTGCTGTCAGGATGGACTCCTGGAAACCTAATTAGCGGTAGGTCTAATGACCCTTTTCCAGGACCTCCCTCCTGACAGCACCATGGGGAGTACCAAAGAAAGCTCCTTAGGGTGGGATCACAGCCTGCAGAACTTTCCTACCAAAGGCCGTCTGCTGGTTAGAAAGTACATCTATTTTATAATGTTTGCAGAATGTATCAATTCTAGCCCATGTTGCCGCCTTACAAATTTGTTCCAGAGAGGCGCCTGCCCTCTCTGCCCAGGAGGCAGCCAATGCTCTGGTTGAGTGTGCCTTTAGGCCCGCCGGAGGTTCTGACCTTTCAGCTAAATAGGCCTCTGAAATTAAAGAGGTAATCCATCTAGCGATGGAAGGTTTAGACGCCTTTTTCCCTTTACTGATTCCTCCGTAGAGGACAAATAGGTTCGAATCTAAACGCCAGTCTTTAGTGGCATCTATGTAGTCTAGTACCACCTTTCTGACATCCAACGAATGGAGCCTCAGCTCCTTTTCGTTGGAAGGGTTATCACAGAAGGAAGGTAAGATAATCTCCTGATTACGGTTACTATCTGAAGCAATCTTGGGTAAGAAAGCAGGATCCAACCTTAACAGAATGCTGTCGTCTCTAACCTGAAAATATGGGTCTCTAGTGGATAGAGCCTGAATTTCACCTATTCTTTTAGCTGTGGTAATTGCCACCAGGAAAGCTGCTTTCCTGGTAAGCAAGGAAATAGGCATTGTGCTGTTGTTACGGAATGGATCGTTACATAAAGCCCTGAGTACCAGAGTAAGGTCCCATACTGGGAGACACTGTCTAATCGTGGGCCGTAGTCTCTGAATAGCTTTAACAAATCTTATCACCCATGGGTGAGAAGCTAGTGAGTAGTCTAAGAAGGAGCTTAATGCAGCAATCTGAACTTTTAGGGTACTGGGTCTGAGTCCCATGTTGAAGCCTGACTGGAGGAAATCTAAAATCTTAGGAATGTTCGGAGTGCCTGTCACCAAGTCGGACCCGCCACTCACTGTACAGAAGCGTTTCCAGATTCTGAGATAGATAGCCGATGTGACTGGCTTTCTACTGGCCTGGATTGTGGTCATAACCTGGTCAGATAAGCCTTTGGCCTTCAAGGTCACCCTCTCAGGATCCAGGCTGAGAGATGCAATCTCTTCGGGTCCGGATGATGGATCGGACCTTGATGGATTAAGTCCGGAATCAGCGGCAGCTCTAAGGGGTTTTCGATTGACATGTCTGTTAGCAGAGAAAACCAGCTCCTCTTTGGCCAATAAGGGGCGATCATTATTACTGTAGCCCGATCCTCCTTGATCTTCCGTAATACGGCCGGGATGAGCGCTAGAGGTGGGAATGCATATAACAGATGTTCTTCCCATTTCTGGCTTAGGGCATCCAATCCTTCTGGATCGTCCAAAGGGTTCAGGGAGAAAAACCTGGGAATCTTCGCATTTCTTCTGTTTGCAAATAGGTCTATTTGAGGTGTTCCCCACCTCCGACATAGATCTCTGAAGATATCCTGGTTTAGTTCCCATTCCGTAGGACTCACTTTCTTTCTGCTCAGGTAGTCTGCTATTACATTCTGGGAACCTTCCAGGTGGATTGCCGTTAAGGAAAGGACGACCTGCTCTGCCCAGGTGAATATCATCTCTGCCAACTGTTGAAGGGGTCGATGTCTGGGACCTCCTTGGTGATTCAAAAACGAAACTGTTGTGATGTTGTCCGAGTAAATCCTGATATGCTGATCTTTGAGTTCGGATTGGTTCCTTCTTAGGGCTTCCCATACAGCGTAGAGCTCCCTGAAATTTGAGGATTGATACTGGATTTCTTCTGGCCATCTGCCCTGTAGTATTCTGCCCTTTATATGAGCTCCCCAACCCCAGGAACTGGCGTCCGTGGTAACCTTTACGTAAGGGGAAGTCGACCATCTTACTCCTAACTTTAGATTGTCTGGCTGCATCCACCAAAGGAGAGATTCTTGTACCGTCTTTGACAGATGTAATGTCCTGTCTAACGAGCTGTAGTTCCGATTCCATGACGAAAGAATCTCTTTCTGAAGGGGTCTTGAGTGGAACTGTGCCCATCTGACGCATGGAATGCAAGCCGTCATTTGACCTAGAACCTTCATGGCGAATCTTATAGAGGGCTGGTGCTTCATTAGAACCTCTATTACGTCCTGTATGGACTCTCGCTTCTTCCGAGGTAAGAAAGAGATTCTTCGATTTGAATCCAGTATAACACCCAGGAAGACTTTCTTTTGTTCGGGAACTAGATCTGACTTTTCCCAATTTATTACCCAACCTAGATAATTGAGTATGGAAATGCAGCGATCTCTGTGTTCGACCAGCGCCATTTCTGTTCGCGCCACTATAAGAAAATCGTCCAAGTATGGAACGATAATAGTACCTCTGCTTCTTAGAAAGGCCACAATCTCCGAAATCAATTTTGAGAATATTCGGGGAGCCGAGGCCAGCCCGAAGGGTAGGCATTGAAACTGAAAGTGGCAGGTCCGGGTCGGCAACTGCACTGCAAACCTGAGAAGACTTTGTGATGTATGATGAACTGGGACCTGGTAGTATGCACTCTTCAGATCGAGAGTGCACATGAACGCGCCCTTGTCTATAAGGTGGGTTGTAGACCTGATTGATTCCATCCGGAACCTCTTGTATGTCACCCAATAGTTTAGGGGTTTCAGATTTATTATAGTACGAGATTCTCCGGACGGCTTTAAGATAGTGAAGAGGGAGGAATAGTGACCCTTGCCTAATTCTGCTCGGGGAACAGGAATTATGACAGAAAGCTTTAGTAGGTCCTGGAGATCTGTCCACATGACCGAGTCTGTGGAGATCACCGTAGGGGGAACATATCTTTCGGGTGGCGGAGCGTAACACTCTATCCGATAACCTTCGGCTATAGTTCTGCGAACCCACTGATTCTGAGTTACCAGATCCCAGTTTGTTGCAAAACAACGGAGTCGTCCGCCAATAAAGTTGGCGTCATTGTCTCCTTGTTCTATGTGAGGAGCCAAAGAACGTATTCTTGTTGTTTCCTCCCTGGGAATGGTAACTCCTATATGATCCTCTGCTTGATCTTCCCTGACCTCTAGAATCGAACTGTCTTCTAGACAGGGAACCCCGCCGAAAGGATTGAGCTCGGCGGGGTTTATCCTCTGGGAAACCCTTTTTTGCATCTGATACTGATTCTAAGATAGTATCCAGAGCCGGTCCGAAGACCCTAAGCCCTGAAAATGGAATGGAACATAATTTCATGTTAGAGGCGTTATCTCCGGACCATGATTTTAGCCAGACAGCTCTCCTAGCTGCATTAGATAAGGAGCTGTTTCTAGCGGAAAATCTGACCGATTCTGCAGACATATCAGCCAGGAAAGCTGTGGCTGAATTCATAACCGGCAGAGAGGCTAAAATCTCAGCTCTAGGAGTCTTATTGGATAACTGATCCTCCAATTGACTCATCCAATAAACCATAGATCTGGCTACAGAGGTGGCAGCAATATTAGTTCTAATAAGAGCCGCAGAGGTTTCCCAGGCTCTTTTCAGGAGAATATCGGCCTTTCTGTCCATAGGGTCACGTAGGCCAGAGGAGTCCTCAAATGGGATGGCAGTCTTTTTTGTGACTCTAGCTATTGGGGTATCGATTTTCGGAACTTCTTCCCATAATTTAACATCTTCAGGTTCGAACGGTAGTCTTCCCCTGAAGTCACGTGACAAAACTAGACGCCGTTCAGCGCTCTTCCATTCCTCCAGAATCATTGTTTTAATGTGATTGCTAACAGGAAAAACAGTCTCCTTCTGAGACGTAAGTCCCCCGAACATCAAATCCTGTCTGGATTGTGTTCTGGGAGTTTCCTCGACCTCCATAGTGCTCCGTACAGATCTAATTAGATTCTTAGTATCCTCAGGTTGAAATAGAAATTTCTTTTTTCTTTCCTGAGTGTCGGGGGGAAGTTCTCCTTCTTCCTCTGAAATAGCGTCCTCTAAATCTGATCTATTTTCAGAGCTTAAATCTTGTTCTCTTGAATCCGTCTCCCATCTGGGCCGCTTACGACTAGAGCCAGGACTACATGGCCACTGCTGAGTAAGTGTAGATATAGAGGCCTGAACTTCCTCAGAAATCATGCGCCTCATTTCAGAAAGTAATGAAGGCTGTTCATCTCTCATAACCTTAGAGGTACAAGAAGAACAAAGGGTTCTGTCATAGCCATCTGGCAGTTTGCTGTGACACACCGGACACCTGGCTGATTTTGCTAAGGCTTTACCAGCCTTTTTTGTAGTTATGGAGCGGATGAAGTTCCTTTGTCCTATAGTAGGAGACAGGAACTAATCAGGTCGGATTCCTGGGTGGCTGTCAGGTTATGGCTGGGATTTTTTGCGCCAGGCGCACTTACCCCACCGCCATCTGCCGCGTCTGTATCCATGAGGAACAAGGTAGGCTGTTCGACCAAATTACTGCGTCCTGCCGATAGGGGAAGCGGCGATATGTCACCTTTTAAAACGCGTCCTCCAGAACACGCACACATACTCACGATTAGGTGCTGTGACAGTCTCCACCAGCGTTTGTCGTTCCAGGAAATGTCTGCTCACCATACGATGAGCGTCTCCCGGATATGACGTCACCGGAAGTGCGACCGTCGAACCGGAAGTGAACCGCTCCCCCAGACGCTGGTCACAGCCGAAGCATGGACAGGTTCCACCGCTAAACGCCCGACAGGCTGCGGGATGCTGTCCTACCAGGAACCGCCTTGGACCCCCTGCCTGAGGTCCGGGACGAGAGCCTCCCACCTGGAGGAACGTCCGCTATCCAGGGCCTGCCGCACCTGGTCTTTGGAGCTGAGGGACTCCCCGCTGGAGAGTTTCAGCCCTGGGCTGCTTCACAGGGGGAAGGATCTGGCGTGGCCTTACGATCCCCCTGAACCCGGTAAATTCTCCTGTGTGTCCCTCCATGCAGGGACAGGAAACACACTGAGGGAAAGGGGGCGGGGAGGGGTCTTTTAATCTCTTGTGTGTTTCCTGTCCCAGCAAAGAGGAGGACGTCCCATGGTGCTGTCAGGAGGGACGTCCTGGAAAGTAAAGGGTATGCCACACTAAACAACATCGCTAACGGGATCGCTAAAAAACGTCACTATTTAGCGATCCCGTTAGCGATGTTGTTGTGTGCGGCATCTACCAGCGATGCTGTGATCTCGCTCGTCGCTGACATCGTTCCGGACCCTATTTTATCGTCGGCGCCCCCGCTGGTAAGTATATATCGCTGAGTGTGGCACCTTTTCTTAGCGATTTAGCGGTACTTTTGTACCGCTAAAGTCGTTAAGGAGATCGCTAACCGCGATAGCGTCCTTAACGACATCGCTAAGTTAAGCCGCTATCAGCGATATAGAAACAATCCCGCTAGCGATCGCATTAGTATGCGTCGTTATCGTGATCACTAGCGGGATTGTTTAGTGTGGCAGTACCTTAAGACAGGGGGTCCAAGGGCAAGTTTTCACACATCTACTCTGTACTTGGATAGTGAGGACTAGATCCTTTGTTTTACAGTGAGGAGCCACTCCACAACCCCATGCTCCAAACTACAGGGACTTTTTGCCTGTCATCAGTAAATGGATAATGTATTAGTTCATGTGCATTCAGATGTGACAAGAGCATACTGTATGTCCTGTGTGCTTAACTAACATGATGATAGAAACAAAACAGAGACAAGTGGTTAACTTAACTGACTTACCTGTCCACACAGCATGAAGAAATAAAAAATAGACAAGCTGTTCATAACTAAAATGTTTATTTGCAAGCTATTATGACAAAATGACATATTAAAATAAATCTTTAAAAACAAACAACTTATAATTTAAACCATGGTAAGATGCCCTACCATTCACTTTGTACCATAACTTAGGGTTCCACTCTTATTACCCGCTCCCCACACAGCAGTGCAATGCGGCTCGCTCCCCCACAGCAGTGCACCGCTCCCACACAGTGCAGTGCGGCTCGCTCCCCACACAGCAGTGCAATGCGGCTCGCTCCCCACACAGCAGTGCAGTGCGGCTCGCTCCCCACACAGCAGTGTAATTCAATGGCTCTCAGATAACAACGCAGGGCCCCACAGAGTAGCACAACGCAGGGCCCCACAGAGTAGCACTACGCAGGGCCCCACAGAGTAGCACTACGCAGGCCCCACAGAGTAGCACAACGCAGGGCCCCACAGAGTAGCACAACGCAGGGCCCCACAGAGTAGCACAACGCAGGGCCCCACAGAGTAGCACAACGCAGGGCCCCACAGAGTAGCACAACGCAGGGCCCCACAGACTAGCACAACGCAGGGCCCCACAGACTAGCACAACGCAGGGCCCCACAGACTAGCACAACGCAGGGCCCCACAGAGTAGCACAACGCAGGGCCCCACAGAGTAGCACAACGCAGGGCCCCACAGAGTAGCACAACGCAGGGCCCCACAGAGTAGCACAACGCAGGGCCCCACAGAGTAGCACAACGCAGGGCCCCACAGAGTAGCACAACGAAGGGCCCCACAGAGTAGCACAACGAAGGGCCCCACAGAGTAGCACAACGCAGGCCCCCACAAAGTAGCACAACGCAGGGCCCCACAGAGTAGCACAACGCAGGGCCCACAGAGTAGCACAACGCAGGGCCCTACAGAGTAGCACAACGCAGGGCCCTACAGAGTAGCACAACGCAGGGCCCACAGAGTAGCACAACACAGGGCCCCACAGAGTAGCACAACACAGGGCCCCACAGAATAGCACAACACAGGGCCCCACAGAGTAGCACAATACATGGCCCAAGCTTGGTAGCATAGGCCGCCCAAGGGCTGGCTAGGCATAAAGCCGTGGCCCAAGGGCTTGGCTAGGCACAAGGCCGGGCCCAAGGGCTTGGCTAGGCACAAGGCCGGGCCCAATGGGCTTGGCTAGGCATAAGGCCGGGCCCAAGGGCTTGGCTAGGCATAAGGCCGTGGCCCAAGGGCTTGACTAGGCATAAGGCCGATGGCCCAAGGGCTTGACTAGGCATAAGGCCGTGGCCCAAGGGCTTGCTAGGCATAAGGCCGTGGCCCAAGGGCTTGCTAGGCATAAGGCCGGGGCCCAAGGGCTTGGCTAGGCATAAGGCCGTGGCCCAAGGGCTTGGCTAGGCATAAGGCCGGGGCCCAAGGGCTTGGCTAGGCATAAGGCCAGGGCCCAAGGGCTTGGCTAGGCATAAGGCCCGGGCCCAAGGGCTTGGCTAGGCATAAGGCCGGGGCCCAAGGGCTTGGCTAGGCATAAGGCCGGGCCCAAGGGCTTGGTAGCTAGGCCAAGAGGAGAAAGCCGGGGCCCAAGGGCTTGGCTAGGCATAAGGCCGGGGCCCAAGGGCTTGGTTAGGCATAAGACCGGGGCCCAAGGGATTGGCTAGGCATAAGGCCGGGGCCCAAGGGCTTGGCTAGGCATAAGGCCGGGGCCCAAGGGCTTGGCTAGGCATAAGGCCGGTCCAAAGGACTTGGCTAGGCATAAGGCGGGGGCCCAAGGACTATTGGCATAAGGCCGGGGCACAAGGGCTTCGCTAGACATAAGGCCGGGGCCCAAGGGCTTGGCTAGGCATAAGGCGGGGGCCCAAAGGCTTTGCTAGGCATAAGGCCGGGGCCCAAGGACTATTGGCATAAGGCCGGGGCCCAAGGACTTCGCTAGGCATAAGGCAGGGGCCCAAGGGCTTCGCTAGGCATAAGGCCGGGGCCCAAGGGCTTCGCTAGGCATAAGGCCGAGGACCCAAAGGCTTGGCTACGCATAAGGCCGGGGACCCAAAGGCTTGGCTAGGCATAAGGCCGAGGCCCAAAGTGGCATCAGGCTGGTACATAAGGCCGGGGCCCAAGGGCTTGGCTAGGCATAAGGCCGGGTCCCAAGGGCTTGGCTAGGCATAAGGCCGGGTCCCAAGGGCTTGGCTAGGCATAAGGCCGGGGCCCAAAGACTTGGCTAGGCATAAGGCCGGGGCCCAAGGACTATTGGCATAAGGCCGGGGCCCAAGGGCTTGGCTAGGTATAAGGCCGGGGCCCAAGGGCTTGGCATAAGGCCGGGTACAAGGGCTTGGCTAGGCATAAGGCCGGGGCCCAAGGGCTTGGCTAGGCATAAGGCCAGGGCCCAAGGACTATTGGCATAAGGCCAGGGCTCAAGAACTATTGGCATAAGGCCGGGGCCCAAGGGCTTGGATAGGAATAAGGCAGGTGCCCAAAGACTTGGCTAGGCATAAGGAAGGGGCCCAATGGCTTGGCTAGGTATCAAGGTAGGTGCCCAAGAATAGGCAAAGCATAAGGAAGGGGCCCAAAACCTGGCTAGGCATAAGGCCAGAGTCCAAGGGCAGGTGTAAAGTAAGACAGGGGGTCTAAGGGCAAGTTTTCACACATCTACTCTGTACTTGGACAGTGAGGACTAGATCATTTGATTTACAGTGAGGAGCACTCTACAACCCCATGCTCCAAGCTACAGGGACTTTTTGCCTGTCATCAGTAAATGGATAATGTATTAGTTCATGCGCATTCAGATGTGACAAGAGCATACTGTATGTTCTGTGTGCTTAACTAACATGATGATAGAAACAAAACAGAGACAAGTGGTTAACTTACCTGACTTACCTGTCCACACAGCATGAAGAAATAAAAAATAGACTGAAGCTGTTCATAACTAAAATGATTATTTGCAAGCTATTAAGACAAAATATTAAAACAAATCCTTATAAACAAACAACTTATAATTTAAACCATGGTAAGATGCCCTACCATTCACTTTGTACTATAACTTAGGGTTCCGCTCTTATTACCCGCTCCCCATACAGCAGTGCAATGCGGCTCGCTCCCCACCGCAGTGCATGCGGCTCGCCCCACACAGCAGTGTAATGCGGCTCGCTCCCCACACAGCAGTGCAATGCGGCTTCGCTCCCCACACAGCAGTGCAATGCGGCTCGCTCCCCACACAGCAGTGCAATGTGGCTCGCTCACCACACAGCAGTGCAATGCGGCTTGCTCCCCACACAGCAGTGCAATGCAGATGGCTCCCAGATAACAGTACAGGGTCCCACAGAGTAGCACAACGCAGGGCCCCACAGAGTAGCACAACGCAGGGCCCCACAGAGTAGCACAACGCAGGGCCCCACAGTGTAGAACAACGCAGGGCCCCACAGTGTAGAACAACGCAGGGCCCCACAGTGTAGAACAACGCAGGGCCCCACAGTGTAGAACAACGCAGGGCCCCACAGCTTAGAACAATGCAGGGCCCCACAGAAAAGCACAATGAAGGGCCTTACAGAGTAGTACAATGCAGGGTGCCACAGAGTAATTCAATGCAGTCCCCCACAGAGTAATACAATGCAGTCCCAGACAGAGTAGCACAATACAGGGCCCCAAGGGCTTGGTTAGGCATATAAGGCCGTGGCCAAGGGCTTGGCTAGGCATATAAGGCCCGGGCCCAATGGCTTGGCTAGGACAGGGTCCAATGGCTTGGCTAGGACAGGGCCCAATGGCTAGGCATAAGGCCGGGTCACAATGGCTTGGCTAGGCATAAGGCCGGGGCCCAAGAGCTTGGCTAGTCATAAGGCCGGGGCCCAAGAGCTTGGCTAGGCATAAGGCCGGGGCCCAAGAGCTTGGCTAGTCATAAGGCCGGGGCCCAAGAGCTTGGCTAGGCATAAGGCCGGGGCCCAAGAGCTTGGCTAGGCATAAGGCCGGGGCCCAAGAGCTGGCTAGGCATAAGGCCGGGGCCCAAGAGCTAGGCTAGGCATAAGGCCGGGGCCCAAGAGCTTGGCTAGGCATACGGCCGGGGCCCAAGAGCTTGGCTAGGCATAAGGCCGGGGCCCAAGAGCTTGGCTAGGCATAAGGCCGGGGCCCAAGAGCTTGACTAGGCATAAGGCAGGGCCCAAGAGCTTGCTAGGCATAAGGCCGGGGCCCAAGAGCTTGGCTAGGCATAAGGCCGGGGCCCAAGAGCTTGGCTAGGCATAAGGCCGGGGCCCCAAGAGCTTGGCTAGGCATAAGGCCGGGGCCCATAGCTTGGCTAGGCATAAGGCCGGGGCCCAAGAGCTTGGCTATGCATAAGGCCGGGGCCCAAGAGCTTGGCTAAGCATAAGGCCGGGGCCCAAGAGCTTGGCTAGGCATAAGGCCGGGGACCAAGAGCTTGGCTAGGCATAAGGCCGGGGCCCAAGAGCTTGGCTAGGCATAAGGCCGGGGACCAAGAGCTTGGCTAGGCATAAGGCCGGGGCCCAAGAGCTTGGCTAGGCATAAGGCCGGGGCCCAAGAGCTTGGCTAGGCATAAGGCCGGGGCCCAAGAGCTTGGCTATGCATAAGGCCGGGCCCAAGAGCTTGGCTAGGCATAAGGCCGGGGCCCAAGAGCTTGGCTAGGCATAAGGCCGGTGCCTAAGGGCTTTGCTAGGCATAAGGCCGGGGCCCAAGGGCTTCGCTAGGCATAAGGCCGGGGCCCAAGGCTTCGCTAGGCATAAGGCCGGGGCCCAAGGCTTGGCTAGGCATAGGCCGGGGCCCAAGAGCTTGGCTAGGCATAAGGCCGGGGACCAAGAGCTTGTTAGGCATAAGGCCGGGGCCCAAGAGCTTGGCTAGGCATAAGGCCGGGGCCCAAGAGCTTGGCTAGGCATAAGGCCGGGGCCCAAGAGCTTGGCTAGGCATAAGGCCGGGGCCCAAGAGCTTGGCTAGCATAAGGCCGGGGCCCAAGAGCTTGGCTAGGTCTAAGGCCGGGGCCCAAGAGCTTGGCTAGGCATAAGGCCGGGGCCCAAGAGCTTGGCTAGGCATAAGGCCGGGGCCCAAGAGCTTGGCTAGGCATAAGGCCGGGGCCCAAGAGCTTGGCTAGGCATAAGGCCGGGGCCCAAGAGCTTGGCTAGGCATAAGGCCGGGGCCCAAGAGCTTGGCTAGGCATAAGGCCGGGGCCCAAGAGCTTGGCTAGGCATAAGGCCGGGGCCCAAGAGCTTGGCTAGGCATAAGGCCGGGGCCCAAGAGCTTGGCTAGGCATAAGGCCGGGGCCCAAGAGCTTGGCTAGGCATAAGGCCGGGGCCCAAGAGCTTGGCTAGGCATGAGGCCGGGGCCCAAGAGCTTGGCTAGGCATAAGGCCGGGGCCCTAAGAGCTTGGCTAGGCATAAGGTCGGGGCCCAAGAGCTTGGCTAGGCATAAGGCCGGGGCCCAGGAGCTTGGCTAGGCATAAGGCCGGGGACCAACAGCTGGCTAGGCATAAGGCCAGGGCCCAAGAGCTTGGCTAGGCATAAGGCTGGGGCCCAAGGGCTTGGCTAGGCATAAGGCCGGGGCCCAAGAGCTGGCTAGGCATAAGGCCAGGGCCCAAGGATTGGCTAGGCATAAAGCCAGGGCCCAAGGAATGGCTAGGCATAAGCCGGGCCCAAGACTATTGGCATAAGTCCGGGCCCAAGGGCTTGGCTTGCATAAGGCCGGGCCCAAGGCTTGGCTAGGCATAAGCCGGGCCCAAGGGCTTGGCTAGGTATAAGGCCGGGGCCCAAAGCTTGGCTAGGCATAAGGCTGGGGCCCAAGGACTATAGGCATAAGGCCAGGACCCAAGGGCTTGGCTAGGCATAAGGCCCGGGCAAAGGGCTTGGCTAGGCATAAGGCCGGGGCCCAAGGGCTTCGCTAGGCATAAGGCCGGTGCCTAAGGGCTTTGCTAGGCATAAGGCCGGGGCCCAAGGGCTTCGCTAGGCATAAGGCCGGGGCCCAAGGGCTTCGCTAGGCATAAGGCCGGGGCCCAAGGGCTTGGCTAGGCATATGGCCGGGGCCCAAGGGCTTGGCTAGGCAAAAGGCCGGGGCCTAATGGCTTGGCTAGGCATAAGGCCGGGGCCCAATGGCTTGGCTAGGCATAAGGCCAGGGCCCAAGAGCTTGGCTAGGCATAAGGCCAGGGATCAAAGCTTGGCTAGGCATAAGGCCGGGGCCCAAGGAAAGGCTAGGCATAAGCCGGGGCCCAAGAACTATTGCCATAAGTTCGGAGCCCAAGGCTTGGCTCTGCATAAGGCCGGGCCCAAGGGCTTGGCTAGGCATGAAGCCGGGGCCCAAGGGCATGGCTAGGCATGAAGCCGGGCCCAAGGGCTTGGCTAGGCATAAGGCCGGGCCCAAGAGCTTGGCTAGCATAAGGCCGGGGCCCAAGAGCTTGGCTAGGCATAAGGCCGGGGCCCAAGCTTGGCTAGGCATAAGGCCGGGGCCCAAAGCTTGGCTAGGCATAAGGCCGGGGCCCAAGACTTGCTAGGCATAAGGCTGGGGCCCAAGAGCTTGGCTAGGCATAAGGCTGGGGCCCAAGAGCTTGGCTAGGCATAAGGCCGGGGCCCAAGAGCGTGCTAGGCATAAGTCCGGGCCCAAGGGAATGGCTAGGCATAAAGCCTGGGCCAAAGGCTATTGGCATAAGTCCGGAGCCAAGGGCTTGGCTTGCATAAGGCCGGGGCCCAAGGGCTTGGCTAGGCATAAAGCCAGGGGCCCAAGGGCTTGGCTAGGTATAAGGCCGGGGCCCAAAGGCTTGGCTAGGCATAAGGCTGGAGCCCAAAGACTATAGGCATAAGGCCAGGGCCCAAGGCTTGGCTAGGCATAAGGCCCGGGGCCCAAGGGTTTGGCTAGGCATAAGGCCGGGGCCCAAGGGCTTGGCTTGCATAAGCCGGGGCCCAAGGGCTTGGCTAGCATGAAGCGGGCCCAAGGGCTTGGCTAGGCATGAAGCCGGGGCCCAAGGGCTTGGCTAGGCATGAAGCCGGGGCCCAAGGCTTGGCTAGGCATAAGGCCGGGGCCCAAAGGCTTGGCTAGGCATAAGACTGCGGCCCAAGACTAAAGGCATAAGGCCAGGGACCAAGGCTTGGCTAGGCATAAGGCCGGGGCCCTAGGCTTGGCTAGGCATAAGGCCGGGGCCCAAGGCTTCGCTAGGTAAAGGCCGGGGCCCAAGGGCTTGGCTAGGCATAAGGCCGGGGCCCAAGGGCTTGGCTAGGCATAAGGCCGGGGCCCAAGGGCTTGGCTAGGCATAAGGCCGGGGCCCAAGGGCTTGGCTAGGCATAAGGCCGGGGCCCAAGAGCTTGGCTAGGCATAAGACCGGGGCCCAGGGGCTTGGCTAAGCATAAGGCCGGGGACCCACAGGCTTGGCTAGGCATAAGGCTGGGGCCCAAAGGCTTGGCTAGGCTAGGCATAAGGCCGTGGCACAAGTGTTTGGCTAGGCATAAGGCCGGGGCCCAAGGGTTTGGCTAGGCATAAGGCAGGTGCCCAAGGGCTTGTCTAGGCATAATGCAGGGCCCCAAGGGCTTTGCTAGGTATCAAGGTAGGTGCCCAAGAATAGGCCAAGCATAAGGAAGGGGCCCAAAAGCAGGCTAGGCATAAGGCCAGAGCATAAGGGTAGGTGAAAAGTAAGGCCGGGACCCAAGGGCAAGTGAGACATAAGGCAAGGGCCAAAGGGCAGGCAAGGCATAAGGCATACTCTTTGCACTAAGGATGCGGCACCCTTAGGGGTGAAGAGCTAGTTTTCACCCTTCTACTCTGTACTTGGACGTTAAGGACTAGATCCTTTGTTGTACAGTGCGGGGCCACTCCACAACCCCATGCTCCAAGCGACCAGGCACTTCTTGTCTGTCATCCGCAAATGGGTAATGCCTTCTTCCCCATTTACAGTCGTGCATGCGCATTCAGACGGGACAAGAGCTTAGAGCGTACTGCCTGTTTTGTTTCCCTAACCGGCATGAAGTTAAAACAATGAAACAAAAAGCCAAGAGGCAGGATAGCAGTAAGGCCGGGGCCCAAGGCTTGGCTAGGCATAAGGCCGGGGCCCAAGGGCTTGGCTAGGCATAAGGCCGGGGCCCAAGGCTGGCTAGGCATAAAGCCGGGGCCCAAGGGCTTGGCTAGGCATAAGGCCGGGGCCCAAGGGCTTGGCTAGGCATAAGGCCGGGGCCCAAGGGCTTGGCTAGGCATAAGGCCGGGGCCCAAGGGCTTGGCTAGGCATAAGGCCGGGGCCAAGGGCTTGGCTAGGCATAAGGCCGGGGCCAAGGGCTTGGCTAGGCATAAGGCCGGGGCCCAAGGGCTTGGCTAGGCATAAGGCCGGGGGCCCCAAGGGCTTGGCTAGGCATAAGGCCGGGCCCAAGGGCTTGGCTAGGCATAAGGCCGGGGCCCAAGGGCTTGGCTAGGCATAAGGCCGGGGCCCAAGGGCTTGGCTAGGCATAAGGCCGGGGCCCAAGGGCTTGGCTAGGCATAAGGCCGGGGCCCAAGGGCTTGGCTAGGCATAAGGCCGGGGCCCAAGGGCTTGGCTAGGCATAAGGCCGGGGCCCAAGGGCTTGGCTAGGCATAAGGCCGGGGCCCAAGGGCTTGGCTAGGCATAAGGCCGGGGACCAAGGGCTTGGCTAGGATAAGGCCGGGGCCCAAGGGCTTGGCTAAGCTAACCCCTTCACCCCCAAGGGTGGTTTGCACGTTAATGACCGGGCCAATTTTTACAATTCTGACCACTGTCTCTTTATGAGGTTATAACTCTGGAACGCTTCAACGGATCTTCGCGATTCTGAGATGTTTTCTCGTGACATATTGTACTTTATGTTAGTTGTAAAATTTCTTCCATATAACTTGCGTTTATTTATGAAAAAAACGCAAATATGATGAAAATTTGGAAAATTTAGCAATTTTCAAATTTTGAAATTTTATTCCCTTAAAACAGAGAAATATGTCACAGAAAATAGTTAACAAATAACATTTCCCACATGTCTACTTTACATCAGCACAATTTTGGAACCAAAATTTTTTTTGTTACGAAGTTATAAGGGTTAAAAGTTGACCAGCGATTTCTCATTTTTACATCAAAATGTACAAAGCCATTTTTTTTAGGGACCACCTCATATTTGAAGTCACTTTGAGGGGTGTATATAGCAGAAAATACCCAAAAGTGACACCATTGTAAAAACTACACCCCTCAAGGTACTCAAAACCACATTCAAAAAGTTTATTAACCCTTCAGGTGCTTCACAGGAGCTGAAGCAACGTGGAAGGAAAAAATGAACATTTTACTTTTTAGTCACAAAAATGATCTTTTACAAACATTTTTTTTATATTCACAAGGGAAAAAGGAGAAAATGGACCGATAAAGTTGTTGTGCAATTTCTCCTGAGTACGCCGATACCCCATATGTGAGGGAAAACCACTGTTTGGGCGCACGGCAGGGCTCGGAATTGAAGGAGCGCAGTTTGACTTTTCCAAACCAAAATTGGCTGGAATTGAGAACGGACGCCATGTCGCGTTTGGAGAGGCCCTGATATGCCTAAACAGTGGAAACCCCCCACATGTGACCCCATTTTGGAAACTAGACCCCCTACGGAACTTATCTAGATGTGTGGTGAGCACTTTGAACCCCCAAGTGCTTCACGCAAGTTTATAATGTAGAGTCGTGAAAAAAAAAATCATATTTTTTCAACAAGCATGATGTTTTAGTCCCCAATTTTTTATTTTCCCAAGGGTAAGAGGAGAAATTGGACCACAAAAGTTGTTGTCCAACTTGTCCTGAGTACGCTGATACCCCATATGTGGGGGGAACCACTGTTTGGGTGCACGGAAGGGCTCGAAAGGGAAGGAGCGCCGTTTGACTTTTCCAAACCAAAATTGGCTGGAATTGGAACGAACGCCATGTCGCGTTTGGAGGGCCCCTGATGTGCCTAAACAGTGGAAACCCCCCACATGTGACCCCATTTTGGAAACTAGACCCCGTAAGGAACTTACCTAGATATGTGGTGAGCACTTTGAACCCCCAAATTCTTCACGCAAGTTTGTAATGTAGAGCCGTGAAGAAGAAAAATCATATTTTTTCCACAAGCATGATGTTTTAGTCCCCAATTTTTTATTTTCCCAAGGGTAAAGGAGAAATTGGACCACAAAAGTTGTTGTCCAACTTGTCCTGAGTACGCTGATACCCCATATGTTGGGGGGAACCACTGTTTGGGCGCACGGCAAGGCTCGAAAGGGAAGGAGCGCCGTTTGACTTTTCCAACCAAAATTGGCTGGAATTGGGAACGAACGCCATGTCGCGTTTGGAGGGCCCCTGATGTGCCTAAACAGTGGAAACCCCCCACATGTGACCCCATTTTGGAAACTAAGACCCCCTAAGGAACTTACCTAGATGTGTGGTGAGCACTTTGAACCCCCAAGTGCTTCACGCAAGTTTGTAATGTAGAGCCGTGAAGAAAAAAAATCATATTTTTTCCACAAGCATGATGTTTTAGTCCCCAATTTTTTATTTTCCCAAGGGTAACAGGAGAAATTGGATCACAAAAGTTGTTGTCCAACTTGTCCTGAGTACGCTGATACCCCATATGTGGGGGGAACCACTGTTTGGGCGCACGGCAGGGCTCGAAAGGGAAGGAGCGCCGTTTGACTTTTCCAAACCAAAATTGTTGGAATTGGGAACGAACGCCATGTCGCGTTTGGAGGGCCCCTGATGTGCCTAAACAGTGGAAACCCCCCACATGTGACCCCATTTTGGAAACTAGACCCCCTAAGGAACTTACCTAGATGTGTGGTGAGCACTTTGAACCCCCAAGTGTTTCACTAAAGTTTATAATGCCCTGGCGTGAAAAATAAAATATTTTTTTTTCCCACAAAAGTGATTTTTTTAGTCCCCAATTTTTTATTTTCCCAAGGGTAACAGGAGAAATTGGACCCCAAAAGTTGTTTCCAATTTGTCCTGAGTACGCTGATACCCCATATGTTGGGGGGAACCACTGTTTGGGCGCACGGCAGGGCTTGGAAGGGAAGTAGTGACGTTTTGGAATGCAGACTTTGATGGAATGGTCTGCGGGCGTCATGTTCCGTTAGCAGAGCCCCTGATGTGCCTAAACAGTGGAAACCCCCACAAGTGACCCCATTTTGGAAACTAGATCCCCTAAGGAACTTATCTAGGTGTGTGTGAGTACTTTGAACCCCCAAGTGTTTCACTAAAGTTTATAATGCCCTGTGTGAAAAAAAAAAATAATTTTCTTTTTCCACAAAAGTGATTTTTTTAGTCCCCAATTTTTTATTTTCCCAAGGGTAACAGGAGAAATTGGACCCCAAAAGTTGTTGTCCAATTTGTCCTGAGTACGCCGATATCCCATATGTTGGGGGGAACCACTGTTTGGGCGCACGGCAGGGCTCGGAAGGGAAGTAGTGACGTTTTGGAATGCAGACTTTGATGGAATGGTCTGCGGGCGTCATGTTCCGTTAGCAGAGCTCCTGATGTGCCTAAACAGTGGAAACCCCCCACAAGTGACCCCATTTTGGAAACTAGACCCCCTAAGGAACTTATCTAGGTGTGTGGTGAGCACTTTGAACCCCCATGTGTTTCACTAAAGTTTATAATGCCCTGGCGTGAAAAAAAAAATATTTTTTTTTCCCACAAAAGTGATTTTTTTAGTCCCCAATTTTTTATTTTCCCAAGGGTAACAGGAGAAATTGGACCCCAAAAGTTGTTGTCCAATTTGTCCTGAGAACGCTGGTACCCCACATGTGGGAAAAAACTGTTTAGGCACACGCCGGGACTCGGAAGGGAAGTAGTGACGTTTTGGAATGCAGACTTTGATGGAATGGTCTGCGGGCGTCATGTTCCATTTGCAGAGCCCCTGATGTGCCTAAACAGGAAAAAAAAAACACAAGTGACATAATTTTAGAAATTAGACCCCCAAGAAGCTTCTCTAGATGTGCCCCCCTTCTGGAACTAATCTTTCTTGTAAAGTAAATTAGTAGTGCATGGAGGTGTGGTACAATTTGAAGCAATCCTTCATACACAGGCCAGGTTTTTCGGGGCAGGTGTCGCACTGATAAATGGTGTCCTTGCGTATTCCCCTTTTGTAACACACTCGGCACCTTTTTTGCGACTTACCTTTTTTTGCAGTTTGCGGGACCTCCCCGGGAAATGCTGGCCTGGTACAATACGAGCACCTTCAGTTCCGGAAGTACTGGGGCCCTCTCCTTCCTGAGCGCCAAACATCAGGGCCTTGATCACTACCTCCTGGAACTGAAGGTACGACGTATTGGTATGGCGTGCACATCGTGACAGCAGGAAAGCGTTGAGCATTGCCATTTGGACGATGTGCACGGACAGCTTCTTGTACCACACCTTGGCCTTTCTCAAAGCACTGTATGGTTGGAGGAGTTGATCAGAGAGATCAACACCCCCCATGTATTTGTTGTACCAAAGTACACAGTCCGGTTTGCGGACCTGTGTAGAGGTACCCCGTACAGTGCTGAGGGCGCTGCCATCACCGTGTATGGTGGTCAAGAGAAGGACATCCCTCTTGTCCTTGTACTTGACCACCAGAAGGTGGTCGCTACATTGGGCTCTGCTCTCACCCTTTCTGAGCATCTGCCCAAGCAGCGTCTTCGGGAGGCCCTTCTGATTTTTGCGGACGGTACCGCAGGCTGCGGTACCACGCGCAAAGAGGGATTTGTGGAGTGGGATGCTGGTATAAAAGTTATCGGTGTAGAGGTGATAACCTTTATCCAGCAGTGGGTGAACCAAATCCCACACAATTTTCCCACTCACTCCCAGGACAGGAGGACACTCAGGGGGTTCAATCCTGGTGTCCTTTCCTTCGTAAACTCTAAAAACGGTGAGTGTACCCTGAGGTACTCTCCACAGTTTGTAGAGTTTGATTCCGTACCTTGCCCTCTTGTTGGGCAGGTACTGACGGAATCCGAGCCGTCCCTTAAAATGAACCAAGGACTCATCCACGCAAATGTCCCTTTTGGGCACGTACACTTCAGCAAACTTTTTGTTGAAGTGTTCGATGACCGGCCGAACTTTGAACAGACGGTCAAAGTTGGGGTCATCTCGTGCGGGACACTGTGCATTATCGTTATAATGCAAGAATTTCTGGATGGCCTCAAAACGCGTCCGGGCCATGACCATTCGGAACACTGGAGCGTTATATAAAACATCAACACTCCAATATTGCCGAAGTTCTGGCTTCTTCAAGATCCCCGTGTGAAGGACCAGGCCCCAAAACTGCATCAATTCAACTGCGTCTACAGGAGACCAGTTAGAATATGATGAACGGGGGTTTTGCTCCAAAAATTGACGAGCGTACAAATTTGTTTGCTCCACCATGTGGTTAATAAAATCCTCAGAGAAAAAGACTTTGAAAAAGTCTATTTCTGTGAGGCCAGTGGTGTCAAACCTGATTCCTGATTCTGCCACAAAATCAGGAATCAGTGGCTCGTAATTTTCGGGGGCGAGGTCCACACGGGATCCGCAGTGGGTTGCGCTGGTTCGGCTTCCATCTTCGTCTTCTGGAATGGCGGCAGATGCCTCATCTTCTGTCCTGGGGCGTCTGCGTGGTGGTTTCGCAGGACCCGAGGAGGAAGATGAGGAGGGGGAAGAGGAATCTGAAAAATAAAGAAATGTGGCATCCTCTCCCTCGCTATCAGTGTCGGAGGCAAGAAAAGCGTATGCCTCCTCCAATGAATAGCGCTGTTGGGACGAACGGGACGGGTGGGACATTTTTTTGTAAATGTGGTGCTTGGGTGTACTTTATTGATAACTGTGTATGTGTGGGGGGGATAGTGCTTGGTGTAAACTATGCTGAAAAGAAAAATCTAAAAGAAAAAAAAAATGGGGAGAAAAAAATGCCTGTGAAAAGAAAAGTCTAAAACAGCAGGCCCTAGCTCTGATAAGTGAACTGCGTCACTTATCAAAGTTCGGCGGCTGCTAGATGTGGCGCAAGGAGGGGGTGAAAAAAAAAAAAAGGGAAAACAGCCGGCACGAGATCTGATAAGTAAACTGCGTCACTTATCAAAATTCGGCGGCTGCTAAATGTGGAAACGGAGGCGGCGCAAAGGCGGGTGAAAAAAAAGGAAAAAAAAAAAAGAAAAGGAAAACAGCCGGTGCGAGCTCTGATAAGTGAACTGTGTCACTTGTCAAAGTTCGGCGGCTGCTAGATGTGGCGCAAAGGGAGTGGCGCAGGGAGGGGGTGAAAAAAACAATAAAACACTGGCAACAAATCCCAAGTCGCACGGGCAGAGATCTGATAAGTGAACTGTGTCACTTATCAAAGTTCGGCGGCTGCTAAATGTGGAAACGGAGGCGGCGCAAAGGGGGTGAAAAAGAAAAAGGAAAAAAAACAAATAAGAAAGGGAAATAACAGCCGGGTAGCGCGCGAGCTCTGATAAGTGAACTGTGTCACTTGTCAAAGTTCGGCGGCTGCTAAATGTGGAAACGAGGCGGCGCAAAGGCGGGTGAAAAAAGAAAAAGGAAAAAAAAAAAAAGAAAAGGAAAACAGCCGGTGCGAGCTCTGATAAGTGAACTGTGTCACTTGTCAAAGTTCTATAGTCCTATAGTCTATAGTTCATGGCCTTTAATACGATATCTTATGGGCCCTCGGAGATTGAAACCATCATCTCCCGAGTGAATATTCCCGGAGAATTTCTCCACACCCCGACTGAGGATATCAGGTCCAGGGATCTGGAACGAGAACTCAGACGTAGGACAGCTTTGGAACTCCACTATGTCACACTAGCAGAGTATCATAAAGTCAAAAGGATCCCAAGGGGACTTCGGGTCTCCCTCCGCCCTACCCTATTCCAAGATAAACCGGAATTTTGTTCCAAATTTGAAGGCATCCTCAACAAATGTTCAATGGACATTATTATCCTGACCATAGAATTTCTACAAAAGGAGTTAACCATCATAGACGACCAGGTGACGACACTTAAACAACAATTGACCAATTCCTTGTCCACTGATAAATACGAAGCACTTCTATCGAAAACCGAGAAGTCAATTAAAGATTTCAAGGCCCTTTTGCAGGAGAGAAAGAAAAACAAGTTCCTCCGAGACACAGAGGACTATCATAGAGATCGAGTGTATAAATGGCGGGATTACAAGAGAGAGGCGAGGCTATCGCCGTGGTTATTCCTCAACCTCATCGGGTTCAGAAAACGATTCCTATGCACGTTCTTCAAATCCTTCTTTTTTAGGCCAAGAAGAAATCGACAATCAAGAGGATCACGAGGAGGGGACAGAGACACCCCAAATGTGGACAACTACCAAATACGGACTCGGTCACAGGTAGAGACTCCTTGATTGTTTACAATATTTCTTCTTATAATCTGTCACCATCTGAGCATAATGTCTTACAGAAAGGGTTGTCTCTATGCCCCACGCCTTCTTTCAACGTTTCAGGTTTGACCAAGAGCTCAGTCGTTTCTTCAGATTGCTGCGCCTTAAAGTACACTTCAATAGCATCTCGGAATAATGAGTCCGTTACACATGTTACCTCTGACAACAGGTCTCAGTTTAAACTTAAAGATTTGGGGTTGCACATACCCAGTAATTATCAACCGCCACGGTTCTATCACCCAATAGAGACCTATATCTCCTTGGTAAAAAACGATATTTCGGTCCTTTCCAAAAACATCCACAAAGGTTTGTTACGAGTCCAGAGGAACCTATCTCCTCTCGAAACAGCGGCCATTAGATCCCTCCAGGATAATACTAATATAGTAATAAACCCGCTGATAAGGGGGGAGCAATAGTTATAATGGATAAAACCCATTACATGAACATAATCACAAATCAGTTAAATGATCCAGCGACCTATACCCCCATTGATAGAGATCCTACCAGTGCAGTAAAGGATGAGATAAGGAACTTGGTTGATAAATACACTTCCTTGGGTATCAATGACACTAAATTAAGTGACTATTTAATCAGTAAACATCCTATAACACCGGTCTTCTATATTTTACCCAAAGTGCATAAAAATCTCCAAAACCCTCCCGGCCGCCCTATAGTGGCGTCGATTGATTCAGTTCTCTCTCCCCTTTCAATCACATTAGATCGCGTATTGACTCCATTAATGATCCATATTGTGTCGTACCTGAAAGACACCACTGACTTTCTTGCCAGATTGAAGGAAATATGTCCAATACGGTCAGATTGCATATTGGTTACATTAGATGTGAATAGCCTGTACACCAGTATAGACCACAAAAGGGGCATTGAAGCCGCTCAACAATTCCTCACACAATATTCCACATTATCCCAACAACAAACACAATTTTGTTTGGATTTAATGAAGATTGTCTATATCGAAATTTCTTCCTTTATGTCGTCCAGTTCTACATCCAGCGCACGGGCACCGCCATGGCTCGAACATGGCATGCCCATACGCTAATATTTACATGGCTATTTTCGAAGAGACACACGTTTATCGCCACCATCTGTTCCGCACACATGCAATATTTTGGAAACATTTCATCGATGATGTCTTCATGATATGGCATGGGGATGAGTTATCTCTGAATGAATTCGTCAATGACATTAATTCCATTATTCCTAATTTGACATTTTCCATGCAATACAATAGGACTGACATTAGTTTCCTGGACACTTCTGTCAAATTGAACATGGATGGAACTATAGATATAGATCTCTACACGAAGCCTACTGACAAAAACAGTCTGCTGCATTTCAGCAGCTGTCACCCTTCACACATAAAGTCGTTACCCCGTTCCCAACTCACCGGGTAGCACGGATAGTATCCAACCCAGATATCAAAAAACAAGAGACACAAGGAAATGACCCAAAAATTTGTGAAACGGGTTTTCCTTTGTCACTGGCATTACCAGCTACCAGTACATCTGATATGTCCACACGTGGCATTGCACAGAATCAAAACAAAATACCTTTTGTTACTACTTTTCACCCTTTTATACCTGCTTTTCGAGATTCGGACATTGGACATTGCTGAATAAAGCATATCCAGATATCATAGAATTTAGAGATCGTCCACTCATGTGAGAGACCTCCGAATTTACGGAGTCTCTTAGTGAAAGCAGATATTGGGTCAGGTAGAATGCACAGCAGACAGAGGACTTTTTCCACCACTAAGAAAGGCACTTTTCCGTGCTTGCATTGTTTACAATGCTCAAATATTACAAAGGGCAGTTCTTTTACCCATCCAAGATCAGGTAGAGTTTATCAGATCAATGGCTTTTTTACATGTGATTCTACATATGTGATTTATTTGATAAAGTGCCCGTGCGGTCTAGGATATGTTGGGGAAACCACCCAGCATATCCGGGACCGCATTTCCCAGAACAAGTCCACTATCAGATGCAGGAAATTAATGTTACCAGTCCAGCCCATTTTATAGCTATGGGGCATAACATTTCCCAACTAAAATACCAGATCATAGATCACGTTCCTGTCCCACGTAGGAGAGGAGACCGGATCAAGTTACTAAAAATCAGGGAAGCCTTCTGGATATTTACATTGCAGACCCTAGAACCATTGGGCCCTAATAGGGAGTACGAGGCTTTCTCTTAGATCCTCATATGGTGAATAAGTACTGAATATTGAACATTTGATGTATTATATAACCTTCTTTTTTTCTTATCTTCCTTTTCTCCTGTTCTCTTTATTCACAGATGACTTAGGAAGTCCCTATTGAGCTCCCCTTACACAAACAATAATTATCCCTTACACCATTTGTCCAGCACAGCGGTGGGTGCTCAGTAGTGCAAAGCGATCCTCAGACATGAATGCGCATGCGCATGACGTCAGCATTGCCTCACGACCTTTCCTGGAAGCCTCACTTACGGCCAATTAGCAACGAAATCACATGGCACATCGCACCGTCCATATAAATAAGGTGCCGGGCATGACTCGCACAGAGCTCCACCGGACTTTACCGCGCACGTTCTGCAGGTTATCACAGGTAACTATGTGCACCCTTCGGTTCTTTTTGTTGGGAGATTACTAAGGGACTGTAAGTGGGTTTCTCTGTCCTGGACCACCTATGGACCGCACTCCTCTGGGTCATGCCACATTACATAGTTGTTTTCTTTTTTTCTTTTTTCTTCTTTCCCCGTTTTTTTCTCCCTTTCCCCCCTTTTTCCTACATACTTATATAGTCTTTTATATACAAAAAAACGGCAATTTATCTTACCATGATGTTTAAAATGTATACATAGCACCATAGGGAGTATTCTTCTGAAACTTCAGCATAGTATATGAATTGTCCTGTGTTATTGCCTACTGTTTTATAACCTGACGCAATGAAGGTTGCAAAAAACAAACACAGCATTTTGTGTTATGGATCACAAGTGTATTATTGGAAATAAATTTATTCATTATAAGTAGTTGTCCTTTGCCCACAGTTTGGTGCTTTAGCACTTTGAGTGAAAATATGTCTTGATCATATTAATGGACTAAATGTTAGCACATTTGTCTTTTTTCTTCATTATATAAATTACATTTAATTGGTGCGTCAGAATATACAGCTTATAATTTATTTTCTGTATATATTATGTTTGATGCTTGAATATATTGTTTGACTTTTGCATATTGTGATGTATTTTCGTTATATTTGTTTAAACAGACAAAATTCCCCTTGATGAAGGCCATAAACGGGCCGAAACGTTGGGGTTGTGAATTCCTTTTTTCTAAATCCTGGAGCTTTATCAGAATGCTTTAATAAAGATTTTCAACGAATGCCATATTGTTTGGATTTCCTATCGTCTTTGAGTGTGCTCGAGGTGTCTCTCTTTAATACTTGTCAAAGTTCGGCGGCTGCTAGATGTGGCGCAAAGGGAGTGGCGCAGGGAGGGGGTGAAAAAAAAACAGGAAAACAGCCGGCACGAGATCTGATAAGTGAACTGAGTCACTTATCAAAATTCGGCGGCTGCTAGATGTGGAAACGGAGGCGGCGCAAAGGCGGGTGAAAAAAAAAAAAAAGGAAAACAGCCGGCGCGAGCTCTGATAAGTGAACTGCGTCACTTATCAAAGTTCGCCGGCTGCAGGGTGTGCGCACGGAGGTGGCGCAAAGGGGGCTGAGAGCACAAGTGTTGATCGGTGAAATGCGTCACCAATCAACGCTCGGCGGCTGGGTGTGCGCACGGAGGCGGCACAAAGGGGGGGTGAAAAAAAGGAAACCCGCCGGACGCGAGCTCTGATAAGTGAACTGCGTCACTTATCAAAGTTCGCCGGCTGCAGGGTGTGCGCACGGAGGTGGCGCAAAGGGGGCTGAGAGCACGAGTGTTGATCGGTGAAATGCATCACCAATCAACGCTCGGCGGCTGGGTGTGCGCACGGAGGCGGCGCAAAGGGGGGGTGGAGGGGGTAAAAAGAGGGGGAAGGGGGATGGGGAGGGAGGAAGAGAGGGATCAACACTTACGGTTGTAGTCTCTTCTTTTCTTTTTCTTTTCTTCTTCTTTTCTTCTTCTTCTTCTTTTCTTTTCTTCTGTCTCTTTCTTCTGTCTTCTTTTCTTCTGTCTTCTTTTCTCTGTCTTCTTTCTTCTGTCTTCTTTTCTTCTGTCTTCTTTTCTTCTGTCTTCTTTTCTTCTGTCTTCTTTTCTTCTGTCTTCTTTTTCTGTCTTTTTTCTCTTCTTTCTTCTGTCTTCTTTTCTTCTGTCTTCTTTTCTTCTGTCTTCAGCACTACAAGGCCCAGCACAGGAGAGATCTGTTGTATGACCGCTCTGCAGGAATCCTCAGCAAGTGTGAGGACCCCTGCAGAACGGTCACTCACAGGTCAGAGCCAGGTGAGACAGGTCACAGAGCGGTCAATTCGCTTCTGTGACCTGTGATTGGTGGGATCCATCATAACAAGATCCCACCAATCAGAGCTCTCCTGGTTATCCTGGCAACCTGCCCAGGATCGGAGCTCACAGCTCCGATCCTAGGCAGGTCAAAGCCAGGGCAGCAGCCAGGTCACCTGCAGGGCACAGCGCGGTCACACAGCGATCAGAATGCTGCTGTGCCCTGTGATTGGCGCGATCGACGATGTCATCGATTGCGCCAATCAGCTCCTGCAGGCCCTACAGGGCCTGTCCTGAGCCTCCACAGCCGGATCGGTGCTTTTACAGCACCGATCCAGCCAGGATCGGTGCTATTACAGCACCGATCCGGCAGGTCAGCAGCAAGGCACAGCGCTCCTGCGCCGCGGCTGTGCCTTGCGATTGGCGCGATCGACGATAACATCGATCGCGCCAATCAGCTCCTGCAGGCCCTGCTAGGCCTGTCCTATGTTCCGGCCTAGGATCGGTGCTTTTATAGCACCGATCAGCAGAACCGCAGGGCACAGCGCGGTAATACGCTTCTGTGCCCTGCGATTGGCGCGATCGATATGATCGGCGATCGCGCCAATCCAGGGGGGTCTGCATAGTGCTAGACCCAGGCCTAGGATCGAGTACATCGGTACTCGATCCTAGCCTGGATCTCACTGTTTCAGCCCATCTGATTGGCTGAAACAGTGAGAAAGGCTGTGATTGGCTGTTCAGAATTGAACAGCCAATCACAGCGATCGGGAGGCCGGAGAGGGGAGGACGCAGCCCGGGATGCCGACGTCATCTTCCTAGAGGTAAGATGGCGTCGGAATTTTAATGCGATCACCGCGACTTTAGTCGCGATGTCGCATTAAAGGGCATGACGTACTATTCCGTCCATGGGAATTAGGTCCAGGGTCACATGGACGGAATAGTACGTCTGATGGCAGAGAGGGGTTAAGGCCGGGGCCCAAGGGCTTGGCTAAGCTTAAGGTCGGGGCCCAAGGGCTTGGCTAGGCCCAAGGCCGGTGCCCAAGGGCTTAGCTAGGCGCAAGGCCGGGGCACAAGGGCATGGCTAAGCTAAAGGCCGGGCCCAAGGGCATGGCTAAGCTAAAGGCCGGGCCCAAGGGCTTGGCTAGGCAGAAGGCCGGGGCCCAAGGGCTTGGCTAGGCATAAGGCCAGGGCCCAAGGGCTTGGCTAGGCATAAGGCCGGGGCCCAGGGGCTTGGCTAGGCATAAGGCCTGGGCCCAAGGGCTTGGCTAGGCATAAGGCAAGGGCCTAAGAGCTTGGCTAGGCATAAGCCAGGGCCCAAGAGCTTGGCTAGGCATAAGGCCGGGGCCCAAAGACTATTGGCATAAGGCCAAGGCCCAAGGACTATTGGCATAAGGCCAGGCCCAAGGACTATTGGCATAAGGCCAGGGCCCAAGACTATTGGCCATAAGGCCAGGGCCCAAGGACTATTGGCATAAGGGCCAGGGCCCAAGGACTATTGGCATAAGGCCAGGGCCCAAGGACTATTGGCATAAGGCCAGGGTCCAAGGACTATTGGCATAAGGCCAGGGCCCAAGGACTATTGGCATAAGGCCAGGGCCCAAGGACTATTGGCATAAGGCCAGGGCCCAAGGACTATTGGCATAAGGCCAGGGCCCAAGGACTATTGGCATAAGGCCAGGGCCCAAGGACTATTGGCATAAGGCCAGGGCCCAAGGACTATTGGCATAAAGCCAGGGCCCAAGGACTATTGGCATAAGGCCAGGGCCCAAGGACTATTGGCATAAGGCAGGAGCCCAAGGGCTTGGCTAGGCATAAGGCAGGAGCCCAAGGGCTTGGCTAGGCAGAAGGCCGGGGCCCAAGGGCTTGGCTAGGCATAAGGCCAGGGCCCAAGGGCTTGGCTAGGCATAAGGCCAGGGCCCAAGAGCTTGGCTAGGTATAAGGCCGGGGCCCAAAGACTATTGGCATAAGGCCAAGGCCCAAGGACTATTGGCATAAGGCCAGGCCCAAGGACTATTGGCATAAGGCCAGGGCCCAAGGACTATTGGCATAAGGCCAGCGCCCAAGGACTATTGGCATAAGGCCAGGGCCCAAGGACTATTGGCATAAGGCCAGGGCCCAAGGACTATTGGCATAAGGCCAGGGTCCAAGGACTATTGGCATAAGGCCAGGGCCCAAGGACTATTGGCATAAGGCCAGGGCCCAAGGACTATTGGCATAAGGCCAGGGCCCAAGGACTATTGGCATAAGGCCAGGGCCCAAGGACTATTGGCATAAGGCCAGGGCCCAAGGACTATTGGCATAAGGCCAGGGCCCAAGGACTATTGGCATAAAGCCAGGGCCCAAGGACTATTGGCATAAGGCCAGGGCCCAAGGACTATTGGCATAAGGCAGGAGCCCAAGGGCTTGGCTAGGCATAAGGCAGGAGCCCAAGGGCTTGGCTAGGCAGAAGGCCGGGGCCCAAGGGCTTGGCTAGGCATAAGGCCAGGGCCCAAGGGCTTGGCTAGGCATAAGGCCGGGGCCCAGGGGCTTGGCTAGGCATAAGGCCTGGGCCCAAGGGCTTGGCTAGGCATAAGGCAAGGGCCTAAGAGCTTGGCTAGGCATAAGGCCGGGGCCCAAGAGCTTGGCTAGGCATAAGGCTGGGGCCCAAAGACTATTGGCATAAGGCCAAGGCCCAAGGACTATTGGCATAAGGCCAGGCCCCAAGGACTATTGGCATAAGGCCAGGGCCCAAGGACTATTGGCATAAGGCCAGGGCCCAAGGACTATTGGCATAAGGCCAGGGCCCAAGGACTATTGGCATAAGGCCAGGGCCCAAGGACTATTGGCATAAGGCCAGGGCCCAAGGACTATTGGCATAAGGCCAGGGCCCAAGGACTATTGGCATAAGGCCAGGGCCCAAGGACTATTGGCATAAAGCCAGGGCCCAAGGACTTTGGCATAAAGCCAGGGCCCAAGGACTATTGGCATAAGGCAGGAGCCCAAGGCTTGGCTAGGCATAAGGCAGGAGCCCAAGGGCTTGGCTAGGCATAAGGCAGGAGCCCAAGGGCTTGGCTAGGCATAAGGCAGGAGCCCAAGGGCTTGGCTAGGCATAAGGCAGGAGCCCAAGGGCTTGGCTAGGCATAAGGCAGGAGCCCAAGGGCTTGGCTAGGCATAGGGCAAGAGCCCAAGGCTTGGCTAGGCATAGGCAAGAGCCCAAGGGCTTGGCTAGGCATAAGGCAGGAGCCCAAGGGCTTGGCTAGGCAGAAGGCCGGGGCCCAAGGGCTTGGCTAGGCATAAGGCCGGGGCCCAAGGGCTTGGCTAGGCATAAGGCCGGGGACCAAGGGCTTGGCTAGGCATAAGGCCGGGGCCCAAGGGCTTGGCTAGGCATAAGGCCGGGGCCCAAGGGCTTGGCTAGGCATAAGGCCGGGGCCCAAGGGCTGGCTAGGCATAAGGCCGGGGCCCAAGGGCTTGGCTAGGCATAAGGCCGGGGCCCAAGGGCTTGGCTAGGCATAAGGCCGGGGCCCAAGGGCTTGGCTAGGCATAAGGCCGGGGCCCAAGGGCTTGGCTAGGCATAAGGCCGGGGCCCAAGGGCTTGGCTGGCATAAGGCCGGGGCCCAAGGGCTTGGCTAGGCATAAGGCCGGGGCCCAAGGGCTTGGCTAGGCATAAGGCCGGGGCCCAAGGGCTTGGCTAGGCATAAGGCCGGGGCCCAAGGGCTTGGCTAGGCATAAGGCCGGGGCCCAAGGGCTTGGCTAGGCATAAGGCCGGGGCCCAAGGGCTTGGCTAGGCATAAGGCCGGGGCCCAAGGGCTTGGCTAGTCATAAGGCCGGGGCCAAGGGCTTGGCTAGGCATAAGGCCGGGGCCCAAGAGCTTGGCTAGGCATAAGGCCGGGGCCCAAGAGCTTGGCTAGGCATAAGGCGGGCCAAGGCTTGAATAGGCATAATGCCGGGGCTCAAGGGCTTGGCTAGGCATAAGGCAAGAGCCCAACGGCTTGGCTAGGCTTAAGGCTAGGGCCCAAGGGCTTGGCTAGGCATAAGAGTAGGTGCCCAAGAATAGGCCAAGCATAAGGAAGGGGCCCAAACGCAGGCTAGGCATAAGGCCAGAGCATAACTGTAGGTGAAAAGTAAGGTCGGGGCCCAAGGGCAAGTTAGGCATAAGGCAAGGGCCAAAGGGCAGGCAAGGCATAAGGCATACTCTTTGCACTCTTTGCATAAAGGATGCGGCACCCTTAGGGGTGAAGAGCTAGTTTTCACCCTTCTACTCTGTACTTGGACGTTAAGGACTAGATCCTTTGTTGTACAGTGCGGGGTCACTCCACAACCCCATGCTCCAAGCGACCAGGCACTTCTTGTCTGTCATCCGCAAATGGGTAATGCCTTCTTCCCATTTACAGTCGTGCATGCGCATCAGACGGGACAAGAGCGAAGAGCGTACTGCCTGTTTTGTTTCCCTAACAGGCATGAAGTTAAAACAATAAAACAAAAAGCAAAGGGGCAGGATAGCAGTAAGGCCGGGGCCCAAGGGCTTGGCTAGGCATAAGGCCGGGGCCCAAGGGCTTGGCTAGGCATAAGGCCGGGGCCCAAGGGCTTGGCTAGGCATAAGGCCGGGGCCCAAGGGCTTGGCTAGGCATAAGGCCGGGGCCCAAGGGCTTGGCTAGGCATAAGGCCGGGGCCCAAGGGCTTGGCTAGGCATAAGGCCGGGGCCCAAGGGCTTGGCTAGGCATAAGGCCGGGCCCAAGGGCTTGGCTAGGCATAAGGCCGGGGCCCAAGGGCTTGGCTAGGCATAAGGCCGGGGCCCAAGGGATTGGCTAGGCATAAGGCCGGGGCCCAAGGGCTTGGCTAGGCATAAGGCCGGGGCCCAAGGGCTTGGCTAGGCATAAGGCCGGGCCCAAGGGCTTGGCTAGGCATAAGGCCGGGGCCCAAGGGCTTGGCTAGGCATAAGGCCGGGCCCAAGGGCTTGGCTAGGCATAAGGCCGGGGCCCAAGGGCTTGGCTAGGCATAAGGCCGGGGCCCAAGGGCTTGGCTAGGCATAAGGCCGGGGCCCAAGGGCTTGGCTAGGCATAAGGCCGGGGCCCAAGGGCTTGGCAAGGCATAAGGCCGGGGCCCAAGGGCTTGGCTAGGATAAGGCCGGGGCCCAAGGGCTTGGCTAGGCATAAGGCCGGGGCCCAAGGGCTTGGCTAGGCATAAGGCCGGGGCCCAAGGGCTTGGCTAGGCATAAGGCCGGGGCCCAAGGGCTTGGCTAGGCATAAGGCCGGGGCCCAAGGGCTTGGCTAGGTATAAGGCCGGGGCCCAAGGGCTTGGCTAGGCATAAGGCCGGGGCCCAAGGGCTTGGCAGGGAAAAGGCCGGGGCCCAAGGGGTTGCTAGGCATAAGGGCCGGGGGGCCCCAAGGCTTGGTAGGGATAAGGCCGGGCCCAAAAGGGTTGGGTAGGGATAAGGGGCCGGGCCCCGGGGTTGGCTAGGGTAAGCCGGGGGCCCCAAGGCTTTGGGTAATTTTAAAGGCCCCCCAAGGGCTTGGTAGGAAAAAGGAGGGGCCCAAGGCTTGCTGGCATAAGGCGGGGGCCCAAGGGGTTGGCTAGGGGATAAGGCGGGGGGCCCAAAGGGGTTGGAGGCATAAAGGGGGGCCCAAAAGGGGGTTTGGTAGGCTAAGGGGGGGCCCCGGGGGTTGGCTAGGCTAAAGGGGGGGCCCAAGGCTTGGCTAGGC
>JARQOD010008882.1:0-33748 GCA_033576555.1 Oophaga sylvatica
CAAAAAGAAGAAAATGTCTTATCTGTTAGAAGGAGATGCAGACACGACACAGCAGGCTACAAGGGAAACTGGAATCAAGGATTCAGACCAGAACAATTGATCACCGGCAACCCTGATGGGAAGGTGACTCCCTTATATAAGACCAGTCAGTAACACCTGATTCCCAGTCCTCACAATCTTCACTGAACAGACCAGTACCGCTTGTAACCACCAGAGGGAGCCTCTGCTCAGAACTCATCTCAAGCCCATTCACAACAGAATCCTGTTTAAAGTTTGCATCATACTGTATACTTTCCTGTTAATTGTAAAGTGTCAACTGTGTGCCCAATACTTATCTATGTCATTTGTATTTTTATAGTTTTACCGCGCATGTTCTATACTGTTCACCAATAAACAAGTTAGACTACAGAGGACAGTCTGCTTATTTGGAGTATGGAATCGTGGTTTAGGCTGTATGCTAGATTGCACACCGTGTCAACGTGTATGAAGGCAGAACAAACATACTCCTTTAATAGGAATTTATGGAAAACATTAGGGATGTGAAGGGTGGAAGAAGCTTTAATCTAAATGCCACAGGATTGACCACCTCTAGGATCTCATATGGACCAATAAACTTTGAACCCAACTTCGCCTATGGCACTTTAAGTTTAATGTTCCTGGAAGATAACCAAACCTTATCCCCAATCTTAAAAACAGGACCCACGGAACATTTTCTACTGGCCTTTCGTTTTTGGTGAATCTGGGCAGTTCCAATATTCTTTTGACCCTCCCTCCAGACATCCCCAAGTCTCTGCACGGTGACCTCCACCCCAGGGCATTCAGAACTAATTCTAGAAAATTCACCAAAATGGGAATCAAAAGCATTATTACAGAAGAACAGAGAGGTTCCAGTAGATTGATTTACTCGACTGTTAATAGTAAACTCAGCGACAGGTAAAAACGAAGACCAGTCCTCCTGTCGTGCCGCCACAAAGCACCTTTAAAATTTGTTCCAAAGATTGATTTGTCCTCAGTCTGACCATTGGTTTCAGGGTGATAATCAGATGAAAATGACAAATCAATCCCTAGTTTACTGCAAAAATCTCTCCAAAATTTGGGACAAATTGTACTCCCCTATCAGACACAATGTTCAGAGAGATCCCATGTAACCTTACAAAATGAGAAAAAACAATCTGGAGAGTGTCTCTGCATTAGGTAATCCTGACAAAGAAACAAAATGAGCTGGTTTGCTGAATGGATCAACTACCACCCAAATAGCTGTCTTCCCATCAGAAAGAGGCAAATTTGTAATGAAATCCATCGACAAATGAGTCCATGGTCTTTCTGGAATAGGCAATGGAGCCAATTCCCCAGCCGGCCGGTTATGAATGACTTTGGAGAGTGCGCAGACTTCACAAGCAGATACAAAATCTTTAATATCATTATGCATGGACGGCCACCAAAAAAGTATAGCAATAGCTTTCCTTGTGGCAGTAACCTCAGGATGACCACTTAAAATGCAATCATGAAATTTCTGTAACACCAGCAATCTTAGGCCTCTTTCACACATCCTTCTTTTTGTATCAGGCATGATCCGTCCTATGCCTGAAGGGACGGATCCGGCGCTGAAACAAAAAAACTGATGCAACGGATCCGGTTTTTTGCTGGATTCGACCAGAACTTTTGAACCCACAAAAAGAGGGTTTCTGATGCCCGGAGACACTGGAAAATGTAGTAGTAGTAGTAGTAGTAGTAGTAGTAGACCTCGATTTCCAGAATCCAGATCAGACTTTTGCCGGATTGCACAAAAGTCTGATCCGGTTCCATTGAATTCTATTGTTTCCGGCCGCCTGATGCGCCGCTTCAGGCACATCAGGCAGCTCCGGCAAAAAAAAAAAACGTTACATGCTGCGTTGTGTCCGGCCGCCGGAATGTACATTTCCACCGGATCCGGACAAAAACGCATACAACGCACTGACATCAGGCGCCATCCGGCGCTAATGAAAGTCAATGCAAAAAAAACCGCATCTGGCATTACATTTCACCGGATGCGGTTGGACAAAAAAATGCCGGAGGGCGCCGTCAGGCGCACAACGGATGTGTGAAAGAGGCCTTAGGCACACAGGCACAAATAATTTAGACCATGGGGAAAAAGAAGATGCCAACAACTGGGCTTAACGAATCTCCTCTTCCAGCTCTGAGGTTACCATAGACACCACAATACCCTGAAGAATAATGGAAGATGGAGGTTCTAGAGAGAAATGGAATCTAGACTATGAGATAAAGCATCAACTTTCACATTCTTAGACCCTAGTCTGAATGTAATAGAAAAATTAAACCGAGAGAAAAACAAGAACAATCTGGCCTGTCTAGGAGTTAACCTTTTGGCCGATTCAATGTAAGCTAAATTCTTGTAATCCGTGATGAACCCCCCTCCAAAAAATGCCTCCATTCCTCAAAGGCAAATTTGACAGCAAGTAACTCCCAATTCCCAGAATCATAATTTCTATCCGCCGCTGAAAATTTTTTAGAAAGAAAAGCACATGGACGCAGGTCAGAGTTTTGAGCCTCTGCGATAAAACTGCCCCCACTCCGATCTCCGAAGCATCCACCTCCACAATGATCGGTTCTTGGAGATCAGGTTGAATCAGAATGGGTGCGAACAGAACATAAAACACTCTTAATATTTCAAAAGCCCTGATAGCACCCGGCAACCAAACCTTGAGCTTCGCCCCCTTACGTTTAAGGTCAATAAGTGGTTTAGCAATCTGTGAAAGCCCCTTGATAAATTTTCTATGATAGTTGGTGAATCCCAGAATACGCTGCAAAGCCTTTAAATCACGAGGTTGAACCCAATCAATTATGGCCTGCACCTTCCCAGGGTCAATCTTAAACCCTTCTGCTGACAAGATAAACCTCAAGAAAGAGATTTCCTGCACAGAAAAAAAACATTTCTCTAATTTAGCAAACAGAGAGTTCTCCCTCAATCTCTGTAACACCACACGGACATGTGCCTCGTGAGTGTCCAAGCCTGGCGAGAAAATTAGAATGTCATCAAGGTAAATCACAACAAATCTTCCAATGCAATCAGAGAAAATATAATTCATAAAATTTTGAAACACAGCAGGAGCATTAGATCATTCGAAAGGCATGACAAGGTTTTCAAACAGACCCTCAGATGTTAAAAATGCCATTTTCCACTCATCACCCTTCCGGATGCGTATCAAATTGTAAGCCCCTCTAAGATCTAGTTTAGAAAACACCCTGGCCCCCAGAAGCTGATTATATAGGTCAGGGATGAGTGGAAGTGGGTAAGTATTTTTAACCGTGATCTTATTTAGTCCTTGGAAATCAATGCAAGAACGGAGACCCCATCTTTCTTTCTAGTAAAGAAAAATCCAGCAGGTATAGGGGAGGAGGAGGAAGGACGGATATGACCCTTCCGTAAACTTTTGTTAACATATTGTTGTGAACGTGTTGGAGACGACTTCGGAGCTTAGGCTCCCTCTGGTGGTTGCTGAGGGTATTGAACCTATGTTAACCCCTCTCTGACATTAGACGTACTATCCCGTCCATAAAACCCGTGCCATTCTGCCCATGGACGGGATAGTACGTCATAGGCGATCAGCTGCGCTCCTGAGGGGAGCGCAGCTAATCGCCGCCGGTGTCAGCTGATTATCACAGCTGACACCCGTGACTGTGTGTCAGGAGTGGTCACGGACCGCTCCCGGCACATTAACCCCTAGCACACCGCGATCAAACATGATCGCGGTGTACTGGGGCACAGGGGAGGATCGCGCAGGGTGGGGGCTCCCTGCGCGCCCCCCTGAGACCCTCAGACCAGCGCGATGTGATCGCGCTGTTCTGAGGGCTTCCTCCCTCCCAGGACCCGGATCCAAGATGGCGCCGGAGTCCTGGAGGGAGGCGGCTTCCTCAGTGCCTGCTGAGAGCAGGCACTGAGAAGCCTGCTGCACTGCCTGAGCGATCGCTGGTGTGACAGAGTGCTGTGCACACTGTCACACCAGCGATTTGATAAAATACAGTGATGTCCCACCCTGGGACAAAGTAAAAAAGTTAAAAAAATAAAAATAAACATGTTATAAAAAAAAATCCAAAATAAATAAAAAAAAAAAAATATATTCCCCAATAAATTCATTTCTTCCTGTAAATAAAAAAAACAAAACAATAAAAGTACACATATTTGGTATTGCCGCGTCCGTAACGACCCCCCCTATAAAACTGTCCCACTAGTTAACCCCTTTAGTGAACCCCTTAAAAAAAAAAACAAAGCAAAAATCAATGCTTTATCATCATACCGCAGAACAAAAAGTGGAATAACGCGCGATCAAAAAGATCGATATAAATAAACATGGTACCGCTGAAAACGTAATCTTGTCCCGCAAAAAACGAGCCACCATACAGCATCATCAGCGAAAAAATAAAAAAGTTATAGCTCGCAGAATAAAGCGATGCAAAAATAATTATTTTTTATATAAAATTGTTTTTATTCTATAAAAGCGCCAAAACATAAAAAAATGATATAAATGAGGTATCGCCATAATCGTACTGACCCGAAGAATAAAACTGCTTTATCAATTTTACCACACGCGGAACAATAAAAACGCCTCCCCCAAAAGAAATTCATGAATTGCTGATTTTTGTTCATTCTAACCTCCCAAAAATCGAAATAAAAAGCGATCAAAAAATATCACCTGCTCAAAAATGGTACAAATAAAAACGTCAACTCGTGCCGCAAAAAATAAGACCTCACATGACTATGTGGGCCAAAATATGCAAAAATTATAGCTCTCAAAATGTGGCGATGCAAAAAACTATTTTTGCAATAAAAAGCGTCTTTTAGCGTGACAGCTGCCAATCATAAAAACCCGCTATAAATAGTAAATCAAACCCCCCTTTATCACCCCCTTAGTTAGGGAAAAATAATAAAATTAAAAAAATGTATTTATTTCCATTTTCCCATTAGGGTTAGGGTTAGGGTTGCGGCTAAAGTTAGGGTTAGGGTTGGCGCTAAAGTTAGGATTAGGGTTAGGGTTGGGATTAGGGGTGTGTTAGGGTTAGGTTTGTGGTTAGGGTTGGGACTAGGGTTAGGGTGTGTTGGGGTTAGGGTTGGAGTTAGAATTGGGGGGTTTCCGCTGTTTAGGCACATCAGGGGCTCTCCAAATGTGACATGGCGTCTGATCTCAATTCCAGCCAGTTCTGCGTTGAAAAAGTCAAACGGTGCTCCTTCACTTCTGAGCTCCGCCATGCGTCCAAACAGTTGTTTATCCCCACATATGGGGTATCAGCGTACTCTGGACCCCAAGAGTTATTGTGCAATTTGTCCTATTTCTTCTGTTACCCTTGGGAAAATAAAAAACTGGGGCGAAATTATTTTTTTGTTTTTACGGCTGTACATTATAAACTTCTGTGAAGCACTTGGGGCTTCATAGCGCTCACCACACACCTAGATAAGTTCCTTGTGGGGTCTATTTTCCAAAATGGGGTCACTTGTTGGGGATTTCCACTGTTTAGGCGCATCAGGGCTCTCCAAATGCGACATGACGCCCCCAGACCATTCCATCAAAGTCTGCAATCCAAAACGTCACTACTTCCCTTCCGAGCCCCAACGTGTACCCATACAGTAGTTTTCTCCCACATATTGGGTATCAGCGTACTCAGGACAAATTGGGCAACAACTTTTGGGGTCCAATTTCTCCTGTTACCCTTGTAAAAATAAAATATTGGGGCGAAAAAATCATTTTTGCAAAAAAAAAAAAAAAGATTTTTTATTTTTACGGCTGTGCGTTATAAACTTCTGTGAAGCACTTCGGGTTCAAAGTGCTCACCACACATCTAGATAAGTTCTTTGTGGGGTCTATTTTCCAAATGGGGTCACTTGTGGGGGTTTCCACTGTTTAGGCGCATCAGGGGCTCTCCAAATGCGACATGACGCACCCAGACCATTCCATCAAAGTCTGCAATCCAAAACGTCACTACTTCCCTTCCAAGCCCTGACGTGCGCCCATACAGTAGTTTTCTCCCACATATTGGGTATCAGCGTACTCAGGACAAATTGGACAACAACTTTTGGGGTCCAATTTCTCCTGTTACCCTTGTGAAAATAAAATATTGGGGGCGAAAAAATCATTTTTGTAAAAAAAAAAGATTTTTTATTTTTACGGCTGTGCGTTATAAACTTCTGTGAAGCACTTCGGGGTTCAAAGTGCTCACCACACATCTAGATAAGTTCCTTGTGGGGTCTATTTGCCAAAATGGGGTCACTTGTGGGGGGTTTCCACTGTTTAGGTGCATCAGGGGCTCTCCAAATGTGACATGACGCCCCCAGACCATTCCATCAAAGTCTGCAATCCAAAACGTCACTACTTCCCTTCCGAGCCCCGACGTGTGCCCATACAGTAGTTTTTGCCCACATATTGGGTATCAGTCTACTCAGGACAAATTGGACAACAACTTTTGGGTTCCAATTTCTTCTGTTACCCTTGTGAAAATAAAATATTGGGGGTGAAAAAATCATTTTTGTAAAAAAAAAAAAAGATTTTTATTTTACGGCTGTACGTTATAAACTTTAGTGAAACACCTGGGGGTTCAAAGTTCTCACCACACATCTAGATAAGTTCCTTGAGGGGTCTAGTTTCCAAAATGGTGTCATTTATGGGGGTTTCCACTGTTTAGGCAGATCAGGAGCTCTCCAAACACGACATGGAGCTCTCCAAAAAGTCAGACGGCGCTCCTTCCCTTCCAAACTCTGCCATGCACCCAAACAGTGGTTTACCCCCACATATGGGGTATCAGCGCACTCAGGACAAATTGCACAATAACTTTTGGAGTCTTGTTACCCTTGGAAAAATAAAAATTGGGGTGAAAAGATCATTTTTGTGGAAAAAATATGATTTTTAAATTTTACGGCTCTACGTTATAAACTTGTGTGAAGCACTTGGGGGTTCAAATTGCTCATCAAAAATCTAGATAAGTTCCTTAGGGGGTCTAGTTTCCCAAATGGGGTCATTTGTGGGGGGTTTCCACTGTTTAGGCACATCAGGGGCTCTCCAAATGCAACATGGCATCCAAACTCAATTCCAGCCAATTTTGGTTGGAAAAAGTCAAATGGTGCTCCTTCCATTCCGAGCTCTGCCGTGCGCCCAAACAGTGATTCCCCCCCACATATGGGGTATCAGCGTACTCAGGACAAATTGGACAACAACTTATGTGGTCCAATTTATCCTGTTACCCTTGGGAAAATAAAAAATTAGTGACTAAAAGATAATTTTTGTGGGAAAAAAATAGGATTTTTTATTTTCATGCCCGGGCATTATAAACTTGTGTGAAGCACTTGGGGTTCAAAGTGCTCACCAAAGATCTAGATAAGTTCCTTAGGGGGTCTAGTTTCCAAAATGGGTCACTTGTGGGGGTTTCCACTGTTTAGGCTCATCTGGGGCACTGCAAACGGAACATGACCCCCATTAACGTCTGCATTCCAAAACGTTACTACTTCCTTTCCAAGCCCTGCCGTGCGCCCAAACAGTTCCCCCCCCCACATATGGGGTATCAGCGTACTCAGGACAAATTGGACAACAACTTTTGGGGTCCAATTTCCTTGGAAAATTCAAAAATTTGGGACTAAAAAATCATTTTTGTGGAAAATTGATTTTTTTTTTTTCACACCCAGGCTTTATAAACTTTTGTGAAACACTTGGGGGTTCAAAGTGCTCACAGCAGATCTAGATAAGTACCTTAGGGGGTCTAGTTTCCAAAATGGTGTCACTTGTGGGGGTTTCCACTGTTTAGGCGCATCAGGGGCTCTCCAAACGCGACATGGCATCCAATCTAAATTCCAGCCAATTTTAGTTTGAAAAAGTCAAACGGCGCTCCTTCCCTTACGAGCTCTGCCGTGTGCCCAAACAGTGGTTTTCCCCCACATATGGGGTATTGGCATACTCAGGAGAAATTGCATAACAACCTTATCTGTCCATTTTCTCCTTTTACCCTTGTGAAAATAAAAAAAAAGTTTGTAAAAGATAATTTTTGTGGCTAAAAAGTAAAATATTCATTTTTTCCTTCCACGTTGCTTTAGTTACTGTGAAGCACCTGAAGGGTTAATAAACTTCTTGAATGTGGTTTTGAGTACCTTGAGGGGTGCAGTTTTTAGAATGGTGTCACTTTTGGGTATATTCTGCCATATAGACCCCTCAAAGTGACTTCAAATGTGAGGTGGTCCCTAAAAAAAATGGCTTTGTAAATTTTGCTGTAAAAATGAGAAATCGCTGGTCAACTTTTAACCCTTATAACTTCCTAACAAAAAAAATTTTGGTTCCAAAATTGTGCTGATGTAAAGTAGACATGTGGGAAATGTTATTTCTTAACTATTTTGTGTGATATATTTCTCTGTTTTAAGGGAATAAAAATTCAAAGTTTTAAAATTGCAAAATTTTAAAAATTTTCGCCATATTTGCGTTTTTTTTCAAAAATAAACGCAAGTTATATCGAAGAAATTTTACCACCAACATGAAGTACAATATGTCACGAGAAAACAATCTCAGAATCGCCAAGATTCGTTGAAGCGTTCCAGAGTTATAACCTCATAAAGAGACAGTGGTCAGAATTGTAAAAATTGGCCCGGTCATTAACGTGCAAACCACCCTTGGGGGTGAAGGGGTTAAACAGCAAAAATCCACCACCTGCAACTGAGTGGTTATCAGGTGGGACGGACTGGCCTGATATATGTGAGCTGACCTCCCAGGGTCCTTGACGGTGATCAATTGTTCTTCCTGGTCTAGGTTGGAATTCAGCTTGCTTTTCTGCTGTCTCCTGCTTGCATTCAGATAAGTGACTTTCAGTTTTTTTGTACTGTGGTTTGATTTTTCCTTGCTTTTTGCTGCATTGTTTTTGTGTGCAGCCGGGTCCCCTTTGGGGGCTTCCTATTCTCCGGGGCAGTTAGCTTTCCTCTTTCCATCTTCAGGGATAGCTATCTCTCTGGCTGTGACGAGGCGTCTAGAGCACTGTAGGAACGTCCCACGGCTGGTTCTAGTTGTGCGGTTAGTTTAGGGGTCTGCAACCTATTAGTTTCCAACCTCTCTGGTGTTAGGCTGCCTATGCGGTTTTTTGCTTCTGCCTCCTCAGCTACCAAAACATAACAGAATCACCGGCCTGGACCCTGGGAGGTCAGCTCACATATATCAGTCCAGTCCATCCCACCTGATAACCACTAAGTTGCAGGTGGTAGATTTTTGCTGTTCAACATAGGTTCAATACCCTCAGCAACCACCAGAGGGAGCCTAAGCTCCGAAGTCTTCTCCAACACGTTCACAACAGTATTCTGTTATGTTTTGGTAGCTGAGGAGGCAGGAGCAAAAAACCGCATAGGCAGCCTAACACCAGAGAGGTTGGAAACTAATAAGTTGCAGACCCCTAAACTAACCGCACAACTAGAAGGAGCCGTGGGACATTCCTACGGTGCCCTAGACGCCTCGTCACAGATGGCTATCCATGAAGATGGAAAGAGGAAAGCTAACTGCCCCGGAGTAGACCCCAAAAGAATAGGAAGCCTCCAAACAAATAATGGCAGTTAGACAAGATGAAAACACGAACACAGACAGAAAATAGGTTAAGCAAACGCTGGGGCCCAAAACTTTCTAGATAGGACAGCACAGGATAGAATACTGTCTGCAACCCAGAAAAACCCTAGGAAAAACTCCAACACTTCTGAATCCAAAAATACTGAGACCACACGGTCTCGACCACCCATATCAAATCTCTGGTGTGGACACATAGCTACCCAGCAGTAAAATATCACAAGAACTGAGCAAATGAACAAATAGAAAAAGAGAATGGAGACCAGCCAAAGCCCCCAAAGGGGACCCGGCCGAACACAAAAAACAATGCAGCAAACAGCAAGGAAAATTCAAACCACAGTACAAAAAAACTGAAAGTGACTTATCTAAATGCAAGCAGGAGACAGCAGAAAAGCAAGCTGAATTCCAACCTAGACCAGGAAGAACAATTGATCACCGGCAAGGACCCTGGGAGGTCAGCTCACATATATCAGGCCAGTCCGTCCCACCTGATAACCACTCAGTTGCAGGTAGTGGATTTTTGCTGTTCAACATAGGTTCAATACCCTCAGCAACCACCAGAGGGAGCCTAAGCTCCAAAGTCATCTCCAACACGTTCACAACAGTAAAATAGATTGAGCAAACGCTGGGGCCCAAAACTGTCTAGATAGGACAGCACAGGAGAGAATACTGTCTGCAACCCAGAAAAACCCTAGGAAAAACTCCAACACTTCTGAATCCAAAAATACTGAGACCATACGGTCTCGACCACCTATATCAGATCTCTGGTGTGGACATGTAGCTACCCAGCAGTAAAATATCACAAGAACTGAGCAAATGAACAAATACACAAAGAAAACGGAGACCAGCCAAAGCCCCCAAAGGGTACCCGGCCGAACACAAAAAACAATGCAGCAAAAAGCAAGGAAAAATCAAACCACAGTACAAAAAAACTGAAAGTGACTTATCTGAATGTAAGCAGGAGAAAGCAGAAAAGCAAGCTGAATTCCAACCTAGACCAGGAAGAACAACTGATCACCGGCAAGGACCCTGGGAGGTCAGCTCACATATATCAGGCCAGTCCGTCCCACCTTATAACCACTCAGTTGCAGGTGGTGGATTTTTGCTGTTCAACATAGGTTCAATACCCTCAGCAACCACCAGAGGGAGCCTAAGCTCCGAAGTCGTCTCCAACACGTTCACAACACATATTCTTTCATGGCTGTTCGCTAAGGCCCCGACAAATTGTAAAGGCGAGCTTTTGGTAACTTGGCGCTAGGAATAAGATCAATAGCACAATCATAGGGATGATGGAGAGGTAGTATCTTTGTCTCTTTTTCTGAGAACACATCTCCGAAGTCCTTCAGACTAGCGGAGCATATTCGTACATTTTTTAAATATTTCTTGTAACAATTGGGGCGCCATTTCACAATCTCCTTCTGACACCAATCAATAACTGGATTATGAATCTGCAACCATGGGAACCCCAGTACTAATCCAGCAGGGAAATTATCCAACACAAAACAGGAGATGGATTCAGAGTGGAGTGCTCCCACTTGGAGAGTGAAATCCACCGTTACTCTCTTGACCAAATTGTGAGCTAACGGTGTCTTGTCAAGGGCGATGATTTGAATGGGTCTTTCTAAACTAACTGTCCCTAACCCTAACTTGAGAACCAGTCCCAAAACAGTAAAGCTAGCAGCAGACCCACAGTCTATAAACACCAATAAAACAGAAGGAGCCAGCTTAACACAGTGGTAGACCTCTGCACGGACACTCAGGTGGAGGAACCAGAGTGCACATGAAAAAACGATGATGTGAGTCCAGCTGATTAAAAGACTGAATTTATTCAAAAATGGTAAAAACGTACCAAATTACATATGGCACCCAGTACACGCAGCAACGCGTTTCAAACACATGCTGTGTTCTTTGTCAAAGCTGCTATGCAATGAAATAGACCACAATTTATACACAGCTGATAAAACAAATTCCACAGACACAGGTGATAAAACTAATTACACACAAGTGAAAATTTAAAACGAAAAACAAAAAAAAATCTGTTTAGATCAAACATGACAAAATTCAATGCCCATGGAAACGAATAAATATAAGAAATATATATATATATAAGGAAAAACTCCAATATATCAAAACTAATAATGAAATAACAATTCTTTGCGTTGGTTCAATCCAGCAGGAGCACAGGTGTTCAAATAAAACATCCAAAAGGCTTCTCGATCCCGAAGCTGTTTCCTGACATCTCCTCCTCTTTTATTCAAATTAATTTTTCCTATAGCAAATACATTGAAAGATGAAGTATTCCTTCCATGAATCCTAATAAAATGTCTGGATGCCTGTGACATTGTCACACGGTCTTATGATATGTGTACGATGTCAGTAAACTATTCTTAAAAGAACACTCTATACAACATATAGATTAGCAACATCAGCATGTAAATATAGAATAGATTTACCTGACACGATATCCGTTGAACTCAGGGTTAATCTTGAGGACTTGATACACTGTCACAGGAAAGAGGAGGAACGGGGGTCTAACCTGACCCTAAACTGGGGTCCTAACTAATCCCTCACCTTGGAGGTACTGATAATGGTTCAGAGGTCCAAGTCTCCAGCCTAACCCTGTCTCCTATCAGTCCCTGAACCCTGTAATCAGTCCTAAGAAGGATACTGATTACCACCAAAGGGATATGGGCTGATCTCTGCTAAATACACAGATTAGACATATAAGACAGACTGGAGAAAACACAGACTTGCATACACACTCAAACACAGAAGGAACATAAATGATCTGGGATATTAAACTCTAAGCAAGGTGAGCTTAAAACAACTAAGGAGCTCTTTAACTTAAGTCTATACAGATACAATCCTATCTGTGGTCTGCATGAAGAATTTCACTGGCAACTCCCAACACAGACAACCAGAGATTTAAAGGAAACCAATCAACAAATAATTAATTGCAGCCGGGAGAAACTGCACCCAGTCCCAGAACTGAGCACAGACAGAATTAACTCCCTAACTGCCAAACACAAAGAAACAGCAACTCAGCTGTGAGAAGTCAGAATGTGCAACCGCGACGATCTTCGTGGCGATGCACACATGACAGTACCCCCCCTTCTACGAGGGGCCTCCGGACCCTCAGGGCCAGGTTTGCCCGGGTGAGTTCTGTGGAAGGTCCGCACCAAACGATCTGCGTTAATGTCAGACGCAGGAACCCACGTCCTCTCCTCTGGACCATACCCCTTCCAATGCACCAAGTACTGAAGGGACCGGCGATTCAGACGTGAGTCAATGATCTTTGACACTTGAAACTCCAAGTTACCATTGACCACCACTGGAGGAGGAGGTAGAGGTGATGGTATGACTGGTGCCACGTACCTCTTAAGTAATGACTTGTGGAACACATTGTGGATTTTAAACGTAGGAGGGAGGTCCAGACGAAATGCCACAGGATTAATTATGGAACTGATCCTGTACGGCCCGATGAATCTGGGGCCCAGCTTCCAGGAGGGAACTTTAAGTTTTATATTCCTGGTAGACAACCATACCAGATCGTTCACATTAAGATCTGGACCAGAAACTCTCCTCCTATCAGCCATACGTTTATAACGGTTCCCCATAGCACTCAGATTATTCAATACACCTCTCCACACTGAAGCAAGTGACGACGAGAAACGCTCCTCCTCAGGAACCCCAGAAGGGCCCCCCCCATTGAATGTACAAAACTGGGGATGAAAACCATATGCCCCAAAAAACGGGACTTACCAGTGGACTCGCTCCGCCTGTTGTTAAGAGCGAACTCTGCCAGAGGCAAGAAAGAAGACCAGTCCTCCTGGTTCTCTGAGACAAAACACCGAAGATAAGTCTCTAGGCTTTGATTCAGACGCTCTGTCTGACCATTGGTCTGCGGATGAAAAGCCGAGGAAAATGACAATTGCATCCCCCGACGTAAACAAAATGCCCTCCAAAACTTGGACACAAACTGAGACCCCCTATCTGACACCACATCAGAAGGCAACCCATGAAGTCTCACAATCTCCCCAATGAACACCTGCGCCAGAGTTTTAGCATTAGGGAGGGCAGGAAGAGCAATGAAATGTGCCATCTTACTGAACCTGTCAACAACCACCAGTATGACAGTCTTCCCTGACGACTGAGGAAGGTCCGTGATGAAGTCCATAGACAAATGAGTCCATGGACGCTCCGGAAGTTTCAAGGGTAAGAGGGTCCCAGACGGACGGGTATGAGGGGTCTTAGAGCGAGCACAAACCCCACAGGACGCGACAAAAGTTAAAACATCTTTATTAACGTTAGGCCACCAAAACCGGCGAGAAAGGAGATCTAAAGTAGCCTTACTCCCTGGATGTCCTGCTAAAGCAGAATTATGATGTGCCTCAATAACCTTTTGTCTCAACTGATTTGGGACAAACAGTCTCCCTGGAGGTCCTGCAGGGGCGTCCCCCTGAGCCTCTAACACCTCCTCCTCAAGCTCAGAACATACAGCCGACACTACCACCCCCTCCTGAAGGATAGGAATCGGGTCATCCATTTTCCCGGCCCCTGGGAAACTGCGAGACAAGGCATCCGCCTTAACATTCTTAGATCCAGGGCGATAAGTGACAACAAAATTAAACCTGGTAAAAAACAACGACCATCGAGCTTGTCTGGAATTCAGACGCTTAGCAGATTCCAAATACAGCAGGTTCTTGTGATCAGTAATGACGGTGACCGGGTGGACTGCCCCCTCCAAAAAGTGACGCCATTCTTCAAAAGCCAACTTAATGGCCAAAAGTTCCCTATTGCCGATATCATAATTCCTTTCGGCGGACGACAATTTTTTAGAAAAGAAAGCGCACGGATGCCATTTACCAGGGGACGGACCCTGGGACAATATTGCACCCACCCCTACGTCAGACGCGTCCACCTCCACAACGAACGGCTGTGATGCATCTGGTTGGATGAGAACGGGTGCCGAAGCAAAACATTTTTTCAAAGAGGAAAAAGCTTGGCAAGCTTTGTCCGACCATTTAGAAAAATCCGTCCCTTTTCTTGTCATGTCAGTGAGAGGTTTGACAACAGATGAGAAATTACAAATACATTTCCGGTAGTAGTTAGCAAACCCCAGAAAACGTTGCAGAGCCTTAAGATCCTCTGGCTGATCCCATTCAAGCACTGCTCTCACCTTTTCAGGGTCCATACGGAAACCGGAGGCTGACACCAAGAAACCCAAAAACTGAAGTTCCTGTACGGCGAATACACACTTTTCCAGTTTGGCGTATAGTTTATTGTCTCGCAAGATCTGCAACACCTGTCTCACATGCTCCTGGTGAGACACAAGATCTGGTGAGTAAATTAAAATGTCATCCAAATATACGACCACAAACAGCCCCACCAGATGACGAAAAATGTCATTAACAAAATGTTGGAATACTGCTGGTGCAGTAGTCAGACCAAAAGGCATGACAAGGTTCTCATAATGTCCCTCCGGCGTGTTAAACGCCGTTTTCCACTCATCCCCCTCTTTTATCCTAATCAGATTATACGCCCCCCTGAGATCCAATTTAGAGAACCATTTGGCGCCAACAATTTGATTGAAGAGATCAGGAATCAGAGGGAGTGGATACGGATCTCGAACAGTAATCCGATTAAGTTCGCGGAAATCCAAGCAAGGGCGTAGGCCTCCATCTTTTTTCTTCACAAAGAAGAACCCCGCGGCCACTGGGGAAGATGAAGGTCTAATATGCCCTTTGGCCAGACTTTCCGAAATATAATCTTTCATAGCCTGCCTCTCAGGACCAGAAAGGTTATATAACCTAGCTTTAGGTAACTTAGCATCAGGAAGTAAATTAATAGAGCAGTCATACACGCGATGAGGAGGCAACTCCTGACACCCCTCCTCAGAGAACACATCCCCAAAGTCCTCCAAAAAAGGAGGCAAAGTACTAGGCACGACCGCACTGATGACTGTGTTCATGCAGTTACTTTTGCAAAACTCCCCCCATTGGCTTATATCTCTGGACTGCCAATTAATCACAGGGTTATGTTTAACCAACCAAGGAAGTCCCAACACAATAGGAGTAGGTAGACCCTCCAACACATAACAAGATAATAGTTCCCTATGTATTGCCCCTACCCGAAGGTCAATGTTATGAACCTCATGAACAAAGCTACCTTGGCCGAGAGGCCTGGCGTCAATGGAGAATATAGGATCGGTTTGACCAATACACTCAGATGCATACCTTGAGCCTGAGCAAACTGAGCGTCAACCAGATTAGCCCCGGACCCACTATCAAGAAGAACAGAAAATCTCTCCACTCTCGTACCAACCACCACCTCCACTGGTACAAGGAACTGAGAAGAACTAGCGGACGAAATACATACTCCCAGGTTGTCGTCCACCACACAACCTGGGATTAACAGTTTTCCGGCGACTTTTTGCTCAACAAGGCACGGGATGGACATCCCCCAACAAAATGTCCCTCTTTCCCGCAGAAGAAACACCTTCTAGTCCTGCGGCGTACCGCCAATCCCCTCCTACGAAATGATGTCCCTCCCAACTGCATAGGCTCCTCCGAACAGACAAGGGGAACCTCAACATAAGGGACTTTAGTAGTAGGTGGAGTAACAACAGGGGGCGGAGTTACCTCGCACCTCTCCCGGAGCCGTCTATCAGTACGGATAGCTAGGGCCATAGCAGCCTCCAGTGATGGAGGAGAATCATACTGAGCCAAAACGTCCTTTAATTTGTCAGAAAGCCCATGACAAAACTGGCTTCTAAGAGCTGGGTCATTCCACTGAGTATCTGTGGCCCATCTACGGAACTCAGAAGCAAATTCCTCCGCCGGACGATCTCCCTGCTGTATCTTACGTAATTTTGTCTCAGCAAGAGAGACCCGATCTGGGTCATCATATACCAAACCCAGGGCAGTAAAAAATCGATCTACTGACTGTAGAGCCGGGGATCCCGGAGGAAGGGAGAAGGCCCAGGATTGAGGGTCCCCTTGTAGGAGCGAGATAACAATTCCCACTCTCTGCTCTTCACTCCCTGATGATCGAGGCCGAAGCCGAAAATACAATTTACATGCTTCCCTGAAGGTAAAAAATTTGTCTCGCCCACCAGTGAACCTGTCCGGGAGAGCTACTTTAGGTTCAAATCTGGTTTGCTCCGAGGGAGACAAAACTTTGGACTTAATGTCCGTCAGCTCCATGGATAATCCCTGCAACTGCAGAGCCAGCTGGGCTACTGGATCCATGGCAACTGGGAATAATTTTATAGGCCAGTGAAAATGTCACGCGGTCTTATGATATGTGTACGATGTCAGTAAACTATTCTTAAAAGAACACTCTATACAACATATAGATTAGCAACATCAGCATGTAAATATAGAATAGATTTACCTGACACGATATCCGTTGAACTCAGGGTTAATCTTGAGGACTTGATACACTGTCACAGGAAAGAGGAGGACCGGGGTCTAACCTGACCCTAAACTGGGGTCCTAACTAATCCCTCACTTTGGAGGTACTGATAATGGTTCAGAGGTCCAAGTCTCCAGCCTAACCCTGTCTCCTATCAGTCCCTGAACCCTGTAATCAGTCCTAAGAAGGATACTGATTACCACCAAAGGGATATGGGCTGATCTCTGCTAAATACACAGATTAGACATATAAGACAGACTGGAGAAAACACAGACTTGCATACACACTCAAACACAGAAGGAACATAAATGATCTGGGATATTAAACTCTAAGCAAGGTGAGCTTAAAACAACTAAGGAGCTCTTTAACTTAAGTCTATACAGATACAATCCTATCTGTGGTCTGCATGAAGAATTTCACTGGCAACTCCCAACACAGACAACCAGAGATTTAAAGGAAACCAATCAACAAATAATTAATTGCAGCCGGGAGAAACTGCACCCAGTCCCAGAACTGAGCACAGACAGAATTAACTCCCTAACTGCCAAACACAAAGAAACAGCAACTCAGCTGTGAGAAGTCAGAATGTGCAACCGCGACGATCTTCGTGGCGATGCACACATGACAGACATAGCACGCAAAGAATCACAATTATTATAAATATCGGTAAGATGTTCAGAAATACGCTTTTTTAAATTCCTGAGCGTACAACCCACATACATCAAAGAACAACTCGAGCAAAAAATAATATATACAACATGATCGCTATTGCAATTTAAATATTGCTTTATATGAAAATTTCTTGATGAATCAGAGTTGTGAAAAGTTTTGGTTACTGAGACAAATTTACACATTCTACAGCGATTCTCACCACACCTAAAAAACCCTTTACAATCGAGCCACGTATGTCTGTCATTCAGGGTTTTATTGGTGTTGGAAAGTATATTACCTATAGTAACCGCTCTCTTTGCAACCACAGCATAACCCGGTTTCAAAATCTGAGCCAATGTGTTGTCCTCCTCCAGGATTGGTAAATATTTATAAAAAATATTTTTAATCTCAGAAAATTGGGGACTGAATTGTAAAGACAATACCGGTTTATTTGTTGAATCGTTAACAGATCCACATGGATCATTAATCAAAAGATCAGAACGATTGTTTTGTTTCACAATTTTGTCTGCCCTCTTTAACATCCACACGGGATAACCCCTATTTTTTAATTTCTGCTGGCATTCCCTTAGTCCCCCCCAAGTTTATTATCATCACTGCAATTTGTTTTTATATGGGTGAATTCACCCACAGGAATTGATTTCACCGTGTGCTTAGGATGGGAGCTAATCCTTATATTGATAACATTGTGTGGTATGGGAGATTTATCGATGACCTCCTCTTTATTTGGAGAGGTGACATGTCACTGATGCCACAGTTTGTCCAATTTATTAATTCTAATCCATATAATATTTTGTTCACATCCAATTGTCACAAGAATTCTATTTCATTTTTAGATCTTCAATTGGTGGGTTCGGAGAATATTATTAGTACATCCACATTTCACAAACCCCTTTCTGGGAATAGTATCCTTCATGAATCAAGCTCCCATCCTAAGCACACGGTGAAATCAATTCCTGTGGGTGAATTCACCCAAATAAAAAGAAATTGCAGTGATGATAATAAACTTGGGGGGAACTAAGGGAATGCCAGCAGAAATGGGTTGTACTATCAGGAATTTAAAAAAGCGTATTTCTGAACATCTTACTGATATTTATAATAATGGTGATTCTTTGCGTGCTATGTCACAGGCATCCAGACATTTTATTAGGATTCATGGATGGAATACTTCATCTTTCAATGTATTTGCTATAGAAAAAATTCATTTGAATAAAAGAGGAGGAGATGTCAGGAAACAGCTTCGGGATCGAGAAGCCTTTTGGATGTTTTATTTGAACACCTGTGCTCCTGCTGGATTGAACCAACGCAAAGAATTGTTATTTCATTATTAGTTTTGATATATTGGAGTTTTTCCTATATATATATATTTCTTATATTTATTCGTTTCCATGGGCATTGAATTTTGTCATGTTTGATCTAAACAGTTTTTGGTTTTTTTTGTGTTTCTTTTTAAATTTTCACTTGTGTGTAATTAGTTTTATCACCTGTGTCTGTGGAATTTGTTTTATCAGCTGTGTATAAATTGTGGTCTATTTCATTGCATAGCAGCTTTGACAAAGAACACAGCATGTGTTTGAAACGCGTTGCTGCGTGTACTGGGTGCCATATGTAATTTGGTACGTTTTTACCATTTTTGAATAAATTCAGTCTTTTAATCAAAAAAAAAAAAAAAGCTGCGTGTACTGGGTGCCATATATAATTTGGTACGTTTTTACCATTTTTGAATAAATTCAGTCTTTTAATCAGCTGGACTCACATCATCGTTTTTTATAAACACCAATGTTGATAACACCTGGTTCTCGAAGGAACTCATAGTATTTATCATTACTTTATCAGAGGAAGAAAAAGGTACCTGAGAGTCTGGGTGACCTTCTCAATTGTCACCCAGACTCAGACATTCTCCCAATGGTTTGGCGGCTTGAGAACGAGTTGGGCAATTCTTAAGAAAATGTCCAGAGAGACCACAGTGTAGACAGTCCAAGATCTTGTCTCCATCTTCTCTCCGCATTGCGAAGACTGGCAACTCTCACTTCAGGTAAATGAACCTGCTCCCGGGTAGGTATAACATGTGGCCTGCGGTTCTCCATGTCTCTCACGGATTCTATGGTCCATTCTTATGGCCTGAGTCATGGCCTCCATCAGAGAACAAGGGGCAACATGGAGGACCAGAGTATCTTTGAGTGTCTCGGAAAGGCCGCGTTGGAACTGGCACAGCAGCCTCAACGGAGCAGGAAGCTCCTGTTCCTAGTTCAGTAGCTTGGGCACGTTGGCGCAGTGCAGATGTGTATCAACAGCTGGAGCATTGCCAGGCCCCAGGAGGGGAGGAAATCTGCTGCTCCGGACTAAAGACTTAAGGACCACGACATGGGCTCCAGGACTTCCGAAGGGCCCCCTGCTGAAGGGACTGAGCGTCCCGATTCCAGCGTGCGGACTAATTGCTTGATTTCGGCTACTGCGGCCATTGTGGGTACGGCCGTGGACAGTGTCAGGGAAAGAGCAGGAAGCCGGTATTGTACCATTTTCCTTTCTCATCTTCGTTTCTTATTAAAATTAATTTTTCCCTGTTGGACCGCAGTTGTTAGCCTGGACTTAATTACCTGGACTACCGTGACAGAGCAAAGAAAAGGTAATCCGTGGTGAAAGCTGTGCCCATCCTCTATTTCATGTGCAAGGAGCCAGGGTGTCTGTGGACTGTATTTTGAGGTCAATTCGGTCTCCCCTTGTTACATATATACACTGCACAGTACAGCTCCTCATGTCCTGTATATATACACTGCACAGTACCACTCCTCCTGCCCTGTGTATACACACTGCACAGTACCACTCCTCCTGTCCTGTATATATACACTGCACAGTACCACTCCTCCTGTCCTGTATATATACACTGCACAGCATCACTCCTCCTGTGATTTATATATACACTGTACAGTACCACTTCTCCTGTCCTGTGTATATACACTGCACAGTACCACTTCTCCTGTCCTGGATATGTACACCGCAACGTACGAGGCTGAAGTTTGTTTCTTATTCATCCAATTTCTTATTCGGAGCTGAAGTTGGTTTCTTGTTCATCAGTTTCTTATTCGGCAATTTTTTCTTTTCTGTTTTGTATAGGTTTAACAAAAAATAATCATCACGATAATAACATACAATGCAGCAAGGTGCCCTGATGTGAATACACTTAAAAATAGCTACAAAAATTATAAAACTGGCACAAAAATGAGCATCAAAGTGGGCACCTAAGGGCGTTAATGAAAGGGTTAAATTACTTTGGGCCACTGATACCACACTGCAGCCATATAGAACAGGGAGCCCCACATCTCACCCTGGTCTCTCCACCCTGGCCAAAATGGGTTCTGGGCATCAGAACTGGCATCAAAGTGTGCAGACAGTCGATTTTGGCCATTTGAATAAGTAACTGATGTTTTAAGGCAGGAGTCGACAAAGTTGTTCAGAATCTAGGAGCCAGCCAAAAAATTTAGGAGCCAGAATGCCTGCCCATCATCATCATTGCCTCCCCATCATCATCAATGCCTGCCCATCATCATCATTGCCTCCTTCTCATCATCATGGCCTCCTCATCATCATCATTGCCTCCCCATTATCATCAATGCCTGCCCATCATTATCATCGCCTCCCCATCATCATCAATGCCTGCCCATTATCATCAATGCCTGACCATCATTATCATTGCCTCCCCATCATCATCATTGCCTCCCCATTATCATCAATGCCTGCCCATCATCATCATTGCCTCCCCATTATCATCAATGCCTGCCCATCATCATCATGGCCTCCCCATTATCATCAATGCCTGCCCATCATCATCATCGCTTCCCCATCATCATCAATGCCTGCCCATTATCATCATTGCCTGCCCATCATCATCATCGCCTCCCCATCATCATCAATGCCTTCCCATTATCATCATCGCCTCCCCATCATCATCAATGCCTGCCCATTATCATTAATGCCTGCCCATCATCACACACAGACAGCACCGCAGCACACAAGCACTCTCTCACATACATACATACACACACACACACAAAGCACCGCACTACATACACACACTGATACACACAGATACACACACATACACATCACATCTCACCTGTCCAGCGTCCGTGCGCTCTCTGCCACAGCCGGCCACTGAATGATGACGTCATTCAGCGGCGCTGCTGTGAGAGGAAGCGCCGGCGCCCCCCAGAGCCCGGAGCTGCAGCAGCGGAGGCACGGGGAGAGGTAAGTATTGTGCCAGCTGCTGCCGGGGCCCTGAGCAAGCGGGGGGTGCCCAGTAGCGGCGCTGACACCGCTCTTCTCCGCTAACGGGTGCCGGGGTGCCCGACGGCGAGTGGGCCCCCCGCCTGCTCAGGGCCCCGGCACTTGCCCGGGTTGGCCGGGTGCTGACGCCGGCCCTGCCTCCCATAACAAACATGCCACTAGTGGCTAGCGGCAGTAAACAGAATTATGGTGGCAGACGATCAGCGCGGCGCAGCGGAGGCAATCCAGACGGCGCAGGAGGAGCTGCTAATCAGGTGAGTAAAAATTTTTTTTTTCCTCTTTAATTCCCCGGGCGCCAGGCATGATTTTCTAGGCGCCACTGGCGAACGTGTTTGTGGAACCGTTTTAAGGGGTTAAATGACTTTGGGCCACTGATCTCACACTAAGAATACATAGTGATGCCCTGCATCAAACCCAGGTCCCTCCAGCCTGGCCCAAATGGGTTCTGGGCATCAGAATTGGTATCAAAGTGGGCAAACAGGCCATTTTCACAGATTTGAATAAGTAACGGATGTTTTTAAGGGCTTAAATGAGTTTGGGCCACTGATGCCAACTAAGAATACATAGATAGTGATGCCCAGAGCCCTTGTTTGTTGTGCTCTCCATGCATGTGCTGTGACTGTGACACAGCCGCGACACATGCAGCTGTGGCGGCGATCAGCTGTTCAGCCGCAATCCAGGAAGCCGGGTTTCCGTTGTAGCTTATTCGGCAAGCACTATAGCTTGCAGATTAAGTGGGGAACTGATGACATTCGCTCAACTCTAGTCGTAACGCGGTAAAATGCACCTATTTACCTTCCTACTTGCACAGCGTGTACCTGGAGATTGTGTTCTTCGTGAAATGCGAGTGCCAGAAGAGGTGGTACGCCACAGCGATGGAACAGCCCTATACGTGGGAGGACAGGTTGAATCGGGATTGGGAGTGTTCGCTCAAAGGGCCCAGCGGGAGGACCTGTAGCAGAAAGCCAAGGAGGCCGAAGAAGCTCGACAAAAAATGGGACAGAGAGGCCCCAAAGGAGTTTGGACCAAATGTAGGAGGCAGTGCACTTGGCTCTAAGGAGGTGGAGTCGGACCAGCCTTATTAGAAGCCGGTAACCGGAGATCAGCTGGCCAGAGGACGGGACCCGTCTTGAACTGCAGGCTGCTGATTTGCCTCATGGGTCGGTACAAGAATCCACTTCGCTGGGTCCAAGGTCCAAGGTTGGGACTGGAGCTGCCACCGTACAGCTCATTCAAGAATTTAACGTGGTGAGCTACAGGTCCACTCAAGTGAGGTCACATTTGAAGCAAAGTTGGAGAAAGCTGCTGAAGTTGCCAGTTGCAGCTTATCTTCGTTGGGTGCAGTGGCCCTCTATCCTGAAATGAGGATTGTTATTGACTGTTTTGTTAAGACAAACGAAAAAGGACTGTTTCTTTTCCCTCTGTGCCAGAAGAGGCCGAACAGTTAGGGTAACTGTTTGTTTTGAGTGACTGTTTACATATTGTTCTTTTCTTGTTTTGTTGCGCCTTTTTCTGCTGGAATAGTGGAAACTGGCGCTCTTAGGCTACTTTCACACATCAGGCTTTTTGAATCAGGCGCCATCCGGCCATTTTTTAGAACACCGGATGCGGCGAACGGACACGCCGGATCCGGTAGGTTTAACATTGAAAAGATATAGCGCCGGATTGCGCCGCATGTACCTGCGTTCTGTCCGCTTTCTTCCGGATGCGGTGTCTGGTTTGTTTCCGGCGTCTAGAAAAGACGCATTTTGTAACGTTTTTTCTCTCCGGCCAAAAAGCCGGAAGGGCCGGATCCGGCGCTTCCGGCCTTTGTGTGCAATGAAAGTCTATGAGCGCCGCATTGCGCCGCATCCGGCAGAAACCTGATCCAGTGGCCTGATCCAGTTTTTTTGTCTGGGAATGTTAATTAGCCCAGACAGAAGCAAACAGATATATACCACGCCTGTGGGACACTGTGCCACATGCAATACAAGAAGCAAGAGAGCCACTTCTCCAAATTTCAAAGGATTTTTGATCGATCAACAGCAGCAATATGGATTCTGGGGACCACCAAGATGTGGGAGCGGAGGAGACGGGAGAAAATAGCAGACGGTAAATATCACCCACCCCATGTTACTATGCGTGTATTTTATGTTTTTGCATTGTTGCATACTTTATGGGTTGTGCTCAATACAATGTGGATATTACTCTATTGTGTTTTGGTATATTTTTAAATATATTGTTTGTATTGCTTTATTATGTTTTGTCGTATTTTTATATACATTGTTGGCATTGCTATATTGTGTTTTGTCGTATTTTTATATACATTGTTGGTATTGCTGTATGATGCTTTAAAAAACTTGAATATTTTGTGGGTAGTGCTATGTTATTTATTGGCGTACTTAAATGAGCTTGCTTGTCCGCATTTTTTTTTTTTTCTAGTACTAAAAGGCAACATAGGGATTACTAGCAGTGCAATAAAAATTGGTCAAAAACTTGTGTGTGCTTATTTCATTCAATTGCATATTTCTGTGTATCTTTGTGGGTAATGTTTATGCAATGTGGGTATTGTTATATTATTATTATTTTCTTTACTTATATGCTATGTGGGTTTTGCTTAAATAAATGTGTGTTTTGCTATATTCTGCTTTTGTATACTTTAATAATTTGTGGGTAGTGCTATTTTATTTATTGGCGTACTTAAATGAGCTTGCTTGTCCACAGTTGTACTTTATTTTTTCTAGTACTAAAAGGCAACATAGGGATTACTACCAGTGCAATAAAAATTGGTCAAAAACTTGTGTGTGCTTATTTCATTCAATTGAATATTTCTGTGTATCTTTGTGGGTAATGTTTATGCAATGTGGGTATTATAATCTATGTGGCTAGTGCTTAAATAAATGTGGGTTTTGCAATATTGAGTTTTGGGGTACTTGTATACAATTTGGGTATTGATATATACAGTACTGTGTTGGCACAGTACTATACAATGTGCCAAAAGATATATCCTTTTTGAATTGATGTATACTAGTTGTGTATAGGTATATACTGTGTTTGCATACTTCTTTATTATGGTTATTTATATATACAGTGTTGCCAATTTTCTCTATTATGTTGTTATTGCTGTATGCTATGAGGGTTGTGCTATGCAGTGAAAATATCCTAATTAATCATGATTTGATTTGCTCAATGTATCATGTATATGATGATTGTGTCCATGTATTAAATTGAATTGTATTTTTTCCACAGCAGAGGACATCAGAGGCAGCAGGCTGCGACTGCATCAGCACAAAATGTGAGAGCTGGAGACAGCATCGTGCCCGGGCCGCATCTAGCAGACGGTAAATATAACAAACCCAATAACCGCAAACAGAACTTTTGTCTTTCAGACCGGTCCATGGTTTGAGCCATTTTTTTTTCTCCTTTTTCTTATTTTTGTTACACTGCAGAGTACAGCATAGGAGGCTGCGGTCAGTGACACCACCACCACAACCTGAGGCTGAAGAAGAGGAACAGGCGGCATCCAGGAGATGGTAAATATCTCAAACCAAATAACCGCAAACAGAACTTTTGTCTTTCAGACCGGTCCATGGTTTGAGCCATTTTTTTTTCTCCTTTTTCTTATTTTTGTTACACTGCAGAGTACAGCATAGGAGGCCACGGTCAGTGACACCACCACCACAACCTGAGGCTGAAGAAGAGGAACAGGCGGCATCCAGGAGATGGTAAATATCTCAAACCAAATAACCGCAAACAGAACTTTTGTCTTTCAGACCGGTCCATGGTTTGAGCCATTTTTTTTTCTCCTTTTTCTTATTTTTGTTACACTGCAGAGTACAGCATAGGAGGCCGCGGTCAGTGACACCACCACCACAACCTGAGGCTGAAGAAGAGGAACAGGCGGCATCCAGGAGACGGTAAATATCTCAAACAAAATAACCGCAAACAAGATTTTTTTCTTTCAGCACGGGGCATGATTGTGTCTATGTATTAATTTATTTTATTTTACTCTTTAATGCACAACAGACGAGCATCTCTGATAGCAATGGAGTACGGCCGGCAGACAGTAGTTCTTCTGGGAGCCCTCCCACTCATCGGCAGCGTTTAGCGGTATTTTTGACAAAATATGTTTCCAAAATCATTATTTTAATTTTTTTAATTTTTTTTATTCTTTTACAATGCATTTTTTTTTTTTTTCAATACAGGAATCTGAACAAGAGGAGCTCCAGAAGAAGGACGTGGTGGACAGATACCCGGAGTGGGCTCGCAATTCGTAAGTTTCCTGCATCCATCATTACAACACAACATCTCACTACACAACGCATCCTAAAAAAAAAAAAAAAAAGGAAATAAAAATTTTTTTTTTATATAATTTTTTGGCAGTCTTCCGCACCTGTGGCTTCAAGAGGTCCTCGCAGTGCCTCCCAGAGTCGACATGAAGAATGCGGCGGTCTTCCATCTGAAAGTTTTTTTTTTTTTTAGTTTTAAAAAAAAAAAAATTATAATTTTTTTAATAATTAAACTTTTTTATTCTAATTTTTTTTAAAGGCTTCACAGCGTGCTCCCGACTCAGACGGAGAGGAAGGGATCGACATTGATCTATTAATAGATCTGATTGAGAGCGGGAGCCGCTGTGAACATGGGGACCGCCGCCATTCTGATCAGATAGTGACACGTCGGCTCTGGGATGAAGTTTGTTCCCAACTTGTTGGATACTGGGAGGACCTTGAAGCTCGGTCACAGTCTAAAATGCGTAAGTATATACAGTTCAGTAGGGATGCTGGATTTAAACCTGTGTTTCCACAACTCCACTCCTCTTGAACCACAAGAGGTCATGTTTTCTGGATTTCCTTAGGTCCAACACTATGTAAATACTGAAAACATTACCCATGGGTGACATGAGGACTGTAGTTTATATAAAACACATATGTATTATACTAACCAATTTGTGCTATCTTGTTTCAGGGGAGAGAATTGTGAAGCGGTGGCGGTCTATCAGGGATCGCTTCAAGAAGGAGTTCAACAAAGAAATGCGGGCCCCGAGTGGTTCTTCAGGACGCCAGAGTAAATATAAATATGCAAGAGCTCTGGCATTCCTGCGTGAAACGATGGTCACCAGAAGGTAAATATTAAAAAATACATGTATGTCTAATTTTTTTTTCACAGCCAGGGCCATTGAAATACACTTTATTAATTGTATCTTTTTTCCTTTATTCCATAGCACGGTGAGCAGCACTCGGGCCCGCAGAGTTGGGCCCTACTGAGGCGATCCCTGAGGAGACCGGCACCGAGGGACACTTTGACCGCCCCGACCCATCTGCACCCACACGTGAGCCCTCTTTCCCCTCAACCAGCGCTGCAGCAGCGTGGCCGAGTGCATTGCATGAGTCTGCTGGTCAACAGATAGATTTTCCTTTACCCCACCCTTCTGCCCCTGCCACCTCTAGTACATCTGCGGCTACTGGGCGCAACGGCAGAGGGGTCAGGAAAGTAACTATGCGCCCGAGTTCTTGCATTTGAATGCATCTTTTCTGAACTGCCTTAAACTGTTATCTGAGCAAGTTACCGCAGGCATTCATCAGATAACCTCCGCAGTTTCGGAGGTAAAGTCACTTCTGCAAAGCATGCATTCTGAAGCAAGAGCATCACCGAACCACAGTTTTTTTAGGTCGGTTGCGGAGCGCATAGATCCGCTATCTGCTGACCAGCAGATGTTTGTGATGCACTCGTGCCACGGTGCTCTAGTGCAGGTTGTCTCCCATCCTCCTCCATCCACCCCAGTTGTTCCCCCAAACCTCCACCCCCTCCAGTCAGCGTGCCTCCTCCCCCTCCTATTCATTATCAGCCACCTCAACATTTTCCAGCAACCTCCCCACTATCACCAACCTCCCCAGTACCAGCCACCTTCCCAACTTCAGCCACCTTCCCAACTTCAGCCACCTTCCCAACTTCAGCCACCTTCCCAACTTCAGCCACCTCCCCACCTTCAGCCACCTCCACACATTCAGCCACATCACCAACTCCAGTCCCCTCAACAACTCCTGTCACCTATTCAGTACCAACAACCTCCCCATACCAGCCACCTACCCCGTACCAACAAACTACCCCGTACCACACTCCCACCTCTTACCAATCTCCTTCCCCCACCAATTCCCTACCATATCACCTGCTCCTCCAGTACCTGCCCCACCCTGCACGCCACCACCCATCACCGAATCGCCTCCAACTGTCCTCCCATTCTTTAACCCTTTCCACCCTTCACCTCTTATTACTGTTCCTTCCCCACCAGCATCCCAGTCCTCTCTACACACTCCCGGTCGAAGTGTCCCGCAGCCCCTCCAATAGAAATGTCCACCCCACACTACACAACGTTGTAATGTTCTGTAATTTTTTTTAAAAAAATACGAGTCATTTGATCAAACCAAAAATTTATGAAAGATATTTTTCAAGTAAAGTTTAACAAACTTGTTAACAAATTTGTTCAATAAATGTTGAATTGGTTGATTCAATTTTTTTGTCTGTCATTTCTTTAAAAAGTTACATGTTATGTAAGGTTACATGTGTAATAAAGATTAAAAAACATAGAAATATGTAGGGACAAACACAACATAACAATTTATTAAACACGGTCATCCTGACAGTCTACCTGTCCTTCAGCTGAAATAAAGTACTGGGGCAAATCTGTCTCTCATCCTAGAAACAGCAACAGAACTTCTATTAGTATTATTCTGGTAATCGTGTAAAGTTGTTTGTTGATGGTGGTCCTCAATGGCCAATTGTCTTTGGAGATCACAACATTGTGGAGTACCACACAGGCTTTTATTACTTCGTCAACAGTGTCCGTTTTCAAATTGATGGCTGTCATTAGCACCCGCCACTTTGCAGTAAGTATTCCAAATGTACACTCCACCATTCTTCGGGCTCTAGTCAGCCGGTAATTGAAAATACGTTTGCTATGGTTCAGTCCTCTGCGGGCATATGGTTTCAGTAATGTTCTGAGAGCTGGAAAGCCTCATCACCAACACACACATATGGCATAGGTGGGCCTGTGGTTTGAGGCAGCGGCCTAGGGGCTGGGAAATGGAATGTGTTGCCATAGAGTCGACGTCCCATTGCTGAAATTTTGAATACTTGAGAATCGTACGATCGACCATATGCCCCTATGTCAACTGCAATGAACCTATATTCAGCATCGGCGATGGCCATCAACACAACGGAGAAATATTTTTTTTTAATTAAAATATTGTGATCCACTTCCTGATGGCTTCACAATTCTGACATGTTTGCCATCAATCGCTCCAAGACAATTTGGAAATTGGCAGATATTTTGGAATTTATCTGCTATTTCCATCCACCGCTGTGTGGTAGGTTTCAGGCATATATTCTGAGACCAAACAGTCCCAGGTGCACGGCATGTGTGCTTTATTATCCCAGATATGGTAGAGATTCCCAAAAGAAATTGGAAATGGAGTGAGGAGAGTGATTCTCCACTTGCAAGGAATCTAAAAAAAAAAAAAAATACACTATCAATGCTCAGAACTCAGGTATAAAAATTTTAAAGTCAAAAACAAATAGATCACTACCCTCATAAATATAACAATACAGACATAGTTTACAAGTATCCCAAAAAAAAAACATAGCACTACCCACCAACTATTAAAATTATGCCAAAACAGAATAGAGCAATAGCCACATTTTATTACATTACGCCAAAAAAGAAGAAGCACTACCTAACTATTAAAAGTACGCCAAAACATAACATGGCACTACCCCCAAATTATTCAAGCATGCCAAAACAGAATACAGCAATACCCACATAGCATAAAAGTTAGCAAAAAAATAATATAACAATAACCACATTGTATTAAACATTACCCACCAAAAATACACATAAATATGCAATTGAATGAAATAAGCACACACAAGTTTTTGACCATTTTTTATTGCACCGGTAGTAACCTTCTGTTGCCTTTTGTCCTAGAATAAAAAACAACAATACAACTGTGTGCAAGCAAGTACATTCAAAAATAATAGCTTACCTTATTGTCACCATGAGACGCTCCGACGGAGAAATCGAATACCGCAGTAGGTGTCACATCTCCTGATCTTGTCTTCAATCCCTCCACCAACAAAGTGAAAGATTGCCTTCTTCATACGAAGATAAGAAAAAATTTATGTGATTCTCCTTAACTCCATATTGAGTGTTGAATAGACTCCACGGGTTAGTCGCTGTGCCGTGATGGGGTGATCCACATACGACGGCGGCGCTGTCGCTGACGCTTTAGGCCTGCTCGACCTTCTCTCCTTCTCCATAACGATAAAACGCAAGCGATTCGCCTCCGCTGTGAAATCCACGAGATTCCGGAAAATATTACCAATAATCGCCTCCATCTTCATCAGTCCACTTGTTCTTCTCTCAAAATGCTCCTCTACAACCTGTCAAGAATGGTCTGTAGGAACACTGTATATATAGGATTACAATAGCCAATCAGATTTTGAAATGAAAGGGGCGTGATTGAAAACCGGATCGTCGTAATCCGTCCAAAAAAAACGATGAAACTGATGCGCCGGATCAGGTTTTCTGCCTGATCCGCAAAACGGATCAGGCAGAAAAACGGAACCGGCGTAACAGGTTTTTTGATTCAAAAAGCCTGATGTGTGAAAGTAGCCTTAGTGTGTTGTTTCCAATCTTTTTCAACCAGGATTGTACCACTCTGCACTGTGTCACAACCAGAGGCTATTGATGTGTTGACCTATTGATATAAATGGACATGGACATTCTGTTCCATGGTCCTTACTCAGATCAGTAATGCTGGAAGGTTTATGGATATGGACTGGGCACATTTGCTGTTCCAGGGCCCCTTAACCTAGAAGGGCCAATATAAGGAGAAGTCGGCGGGACCACCTACAGCTGATGTGTGATAAAGTTTGATAGAGTTTTATAATGCATTGTCTCTGTTCTAACGTTTCTTTTAAGGTCTGACATGGTCAGGGATGATAATTAAAGTGTGGGGGGAAACTAACGGTGGTGGGAGCTCACAGAATGCTTCCACACCCCCAAGTGTTAAATTGTTTTATGTACTTTATGTGGAAAAAGGAAAAAACCCCAAAAAGGGGTGCATTTTGCTGCGACAGGGTGAACGAAGGGGCCCAACCAAGATGGGAGGGGGAATGAGCTTTTTAAACAGGGCAAAAAATGACAAGTCGAAACATGCAGGGCAGGGAAGGGTGCATATATCCAAAAATAATGGTCTATGGGGTGACTGGTTTTAAAAAGGGGACAGCAATTAAATACACTGCAGCACACCAGGCTGGAAAACCCCCTTTTTTGTAGATTCGATAAAGGGGAAAATGGAGCTTGCCCCGATACCCCTTACTTCTTACTTTTGGGCCTGTTGGCGGTGCATTTACCTCGCACAAAAAAAATTGGGGAAATGTGACTTGTGGCGTAAGGGAAAAAGAGTGCAGAATACATCCTGTTACCTTAACATGTCCGGGGGCTAACAAGTGATTCGATGCTCAAAAAATATGAAAGCCCGGAATGCGCCCCAGGACTCAAAAAATTTTTGACACCTGGATCCTCTTTACACCCACAACCCCAATAACCCTTACCCAAACAATTCGCCATACTTTTTTTAATGTTTTTTGGGGCCACTCACCTTTGCATGGGAACTTTAAAAACCCCCTTTTTAAAAATTTTCCCCCAAGCGATTATTAATGAATATTTCCCCAAACGAAGCATTTATAAGGATAAAATTTGGGCCCCCCCAACAAAAAAAAAAAAAGAATTTTATCTCCCGGAAAAAAAAAGTTTAAAAAAAACGATTTTTAAAAAAATCAATGCAACCTAAAGTAGTGACCGTGACTGGTGAAAAAGCCTTTTGGGGGGACTTTTGTCCCAGCAGAAAAAATAAACTTACATTCCCCACATAAATGTGGAAAAAGGGGGCGGGTAATTGTCCCAAGTGGGGGGGCGAATAATGCGAAAACAGGACCAGAGTTCGTGTAAAACAAATTTTTACCAAAAAGCCCAAATCTGTAAGAGAGAAGCGCCGACCCCGGACTGGAGTTGTGTAAGTAGAGACCGGGGAGACTACTAAACCAAAAAACCCCAAATCTGTAAGAGAGATCCTGGACACCGGGGGGTGAGAGTCTGTTAAGGGCTCATACTCACTTGCTGGGAAAAAAACATCAGTTTTCAGGTGGTCCGATTATGTGCAAAATTTAAGCATTTTTTAGCGATTTTTTTTAACACCACATTTTTTTTAGTGATTTTCATGCCAAAATCACATAAAACCAGCATGTTGCATTTTTTCTCACCGATTTCGGCTGAGAAAAAAAATCGAAATGAGATGTCACTATTGAATAACATTGTCCGATTTCAAAACCCAATTTTTTTGGGGAAAACAAACCGTTTTCGGCTCAAGTAGTTGAGCCCCAAGGGTGGGTCACACTTACGGGGAAACCCACGAAAATCGCACCCAATACCCCCACTGCCCCAAAAAAAAAGGGCAGGACGTTCAGTCATGAAAAACAGCCCGCATACTCCGGCCCCGGGGGCCCGGGGTTTTAGATGCAGCTCTGGAGTTTCTGCAAGAGGAACCCGCCTAAGTAAGAGACTGGAGGAAAATTTTACCAAGATGTCCCAAAAATGTAAGAGAGAGCCAGACCCCCCGGGGCTGGGTACGGTAAGGCCCCGGGCACACTTGCGAGTGTGTTGCGAGAAAAAACGGCGAGTCTCTCACATCAATCCCGGGGCTCGGGGTCGGAGTGGGGCGCAGGCCGGATTGAAGAGCGGTTTTTTCCCATCACATTGCAATGTGACACCCGGCCCAGTAAGAACCGGGAGAAAAATTTTACCAAGATCACAATTTTTTAAAAAAAGACAGCGCTAAAAACCCCCCCAAAGACTCGGGAGGAAATACATGCAGGGCACTGCTCCACCCCCTCATAACCACTGCTCTCTCAAACAATCATTTACACAACAGCTCCGCCCAACTCATCAACCGGCTCCACTCTGTACGTTGTGCACAAAACCCACTTCACCTGCACACCTATATACACACGGCTCCCCCCCGTTCACCTTACACACGGCTCTGCTCCGTAAAAACCTCTATACACATGGCTCTGCTCAGTACACAGCTCTGCTCCGACACCTCGTATACACACGCTGTCACGCGTTTTCAATATAATATGTGAGTCAGTAATCTAACAAAAAAGGAAAAAACTTTTTAAATGGGTGATAATGAAACAAGATTTACCCCACAGAAGTCCAGTGGTCAAAACGAATCCCTTTTTAAGCTGTCTCCGCTAGAGGGGTGACCGGGGGGTAAGCGACCAAAAGGGTCCTAACTAATCCCCCAAAACCGGGGGGACGTTAAAAGGACAAGGGGCCAGGCCACCCCGAAACCCTTCCCAAAAAAATCCCTGCCAACTGTATCATCCCAAAAAAGGCCCTGAATACCACCAAAAAGGGGAAAACAGGTAACGGTTAAGAAAAAGAAAGACATACAAAAAGAAAAAATAAAGTAAATAAAGTCTTACTCAACACTCAACACGTGGAAAACTAAGGTCCGAGAAAAAACTATAAGCTGTAAAAATAAAAAAATAAGGGGCTCTTACTTAATTCTCAAACCGACCATCTGCTTAACACAGAATGCTTTCACCGGGGCTAAACCCAGCTGGGGAAAAAGGAAACTAATTAAAAAAATCAAAAAAACCGGCCCCCGGTCTTAGAAAGAAGGTAAAATTAACTCCTTTTTTCCAAAACAAAAAAAACAGCTTACTTGGAAATCAGAATGTCAACGGACACTTCGTGGGATGCACCCTTT
>JARQOD010008883.1:0-33740 GCA_033576555.1 Oophaga sylvatica
TGGGGTTCAGTAATGTCAGCTGTTCCCCTGCTGTGTGAACGGCAAAAAGTCCTGCTGCCTCCACCCTGTTCTCTTCTCATCCCTGGGCTACAACACCGCCAGTTGTTGCTCGGAAGTGCTGTTAGCACAGTGAACACTTGCTCCTGTGTTACTGGGGTTCAGTAATGTCAGCTGTTCCCCTGCTGTGTGAACGGCAAAAAGTCCTGCTGCCTCCACCTGTTCTCTATCTCATCCCTGGGCTACAACACCGCCAGTTGTTGCTCGGAAGTGCTGTTAGCACAGTGAACACTTGCTCCTGTGTTACTGGGGTTCAGTAATGTCAGCTGTTCCCCTGCTGTGTGAACGGCAAAAAGTCCTGCTGCCTCCACCCTGTTCTCTTCTCATCCCTGGGCTACAACACCGCCAGTTGTTGCTCGGAAGTGCTGTTAGCACAGTGAACACTTGCTCCTGTGTTACTGGGGTTCAGTAATGTCAGCTGTTCCCCTGCTGTGTGAACGGCAAAAAGTCCTGCTACCTCCACCCTGTTCTCTTCTCATCCCTGGGCTACAACACCGCCAGTTGTTGCTCGGAAGTGCTGTTAGCACAGTGAACACTTGCTCCTGTGTTACTGGGGTTCAGTAATGTCAGCTGTTCCCCTGCTGTGTGAACGGCAAAAAGTCCTGCTGCCTCCACCCTGTTCTCTTCTCATCCCTGGGCTACAACACCGCCAGTTGTTGCTCGGAAGTGCTGTTAGCACAGTGAACACTTGCTCCTGTGTTACTGAGGTTCAGTAATGTCAGCTGTTCCCCTGCTGTGTGAACGGCAAAAAGTCCTGCTGCCTCCACCCTGTTCTCTTCTCATCCCTGGGCTACAACACCGCCAGTTGTTGCTCGGAAGTGCTGTTAGCACAGTGAACACTTGCTCCTGTGTTATTGGGGTTCAGTAATGTCAGCTGTTCCCCTGCTGTGTGAACGGCAAAAAGTCCTGCTGCCTCCACCATGTTCTCATCTCATCCCTGGGCTACAACACCGCCAGTTGTTGCTTGGAAGTGCTGTTAGCACAGTGAACACTTGCTCCTGTGTTACTGGGGTTCAGTAATGTCAGCTGTTCCCCTGCTGTGTGAACGGCAAAAAGTCCTGCTGCCTCCACCCTGTTCTCTTCTCATCCCTGGGCTACAACACCGCCAGTTGTTGCTCGGAAGTGCTGTTAGCACAGTGAACACTTGCTCCTGTGTTACTGGGGTTCAGTAATGTCAGCTGTTCCCCTGCTGTGTGAACGGCAAAAAGTCCTGCTGCCTCCACCATGTTCTCATCTCATCCCTGGGCTACAACACCGCCAGTTGTTGCTCGGAAGTGCTGTTAGCACAGTGAACACTTGCTCCTGTGTTACTGGGGTTCAGTAATGTCAGCTGTTCCCCTGCTGTGTGAACGGCAAAAAGTCCTGCTGCCTCCACCCTGTTCTCTTCTCATCCCTGGGCTACAACACCGCCAGTTGTTGCTCGGAAGTGCTGTTAGCACAGTGAACACTTGCTCCTGTGTTACTGGGGTTCAGTAATGTCAGCTGTTCCCCTGCTGTGTGAACGGCAAAAAGTCCTGCTGCCTCCACCATGTTCTCATCTCATCCCTGGGCTACAACACCGCCAGTTGTTGCTCGGAAGTGCCATTGGCACGGGTACTCACTCCTGCCCAGACTGGTTACAGCACGCCATCTGTTTCCTGTCAGTGTAAACGTCACTTAGCCTCCAATAAGTTGTCCTGTCGTGTTGCGGTCAGGTTAGCCGACTCTATGGTGCTTGGAGTTTAGGTGCTTCCTATGTGTGCTGCGGGATATGCAAATAAAGGCTGTTTCCGTTGTGACAATAGGACAATCACCCACTGTAGTACTGTGGGATTCGGTAACTGCGGCCGGCTCGCGGCCTGTCATCTTAAATTTCCATGGGTACCTTCTGCTACCCGTCCGGGTTCCAGTACCGTCAGCTGGTTCTCCGCAGTGCCTTTGGCCTAGGTGCCTCCATCTCGGTATCCGAGTTCCAGCAACGTCTGCTGGTCCTTGGTAGTGCTTTGGAGCACAGGTACCTCCTGCTTAGTAACCGTGTCCCAGTAACGTCAGCTGGTCCTCGGTTGTGCCATTGGCTCTTTTCCTTCTGCTGCCCCTCCGGGTTCCAGTACCGTCAGCTGGTTCTCCGCAGTGCCTTTGGCCTAGGTGCCTCCATCTCGGTATCCGAGTTCCAGCAACGTCTGCTGGTCCTTGGTAGTGCTTTGGAGCACAGGTACCTCCTGCTTAGTAACCGTGTCTCAGTAACGTCAGCTGGTCCTCGGTTGTGCCATTGGCTCTTTTCCTTCTGCTGCCCCTCCGGGTTCCAGCACAGTCAGCTGGTCCTCGTTACTTGCATTGACTCTTGTACCTTCTGCTACATTTACAAATTGAAGATTTTTTCAATGCTTTTTTGGGTAATCACTCTGGATCTCCAACAATGAAGACGACGACCCTGATGACCACCCCGAAGAAGATGACGACCACAAGGACGACGAGCATCAAGCCAACCAGCCTAAACACCATCACAAAGAAGAAATAAAAGATTACCAAACAGGACTAAGAAGGTTAAGACAAACTACAAGATACAGAACAAGAGACTTAAGAACAATAAGCAGAAGATCAAAAAGCAGAAGAACATGAAGTATAAGACCAAAATGAAGAGCAAAATATATGCTCTAAATTCTAAGCAGAAGAAGACTAAGCAGTGTATGGGGGTGAGTCCGTTCCTCCTCGTGGTGCCCCTGGAAAATGCCTGCTGCTGCAGGCTAAACTGAACACGGACAAATACTGTTGTAATTTAAATCTTTTGTGTTAGCAAGAACGGAAGGATGAAAAATTCATACTTTGACAGATTACAAGTACAGGATTCTCTGTCACAAATAAGAATATGATGAAGAAGATGAAGTACAATATGAATAAGAATAATAGTTTATTAAGAAGAATCTGAGTAATGTTAACAAAAAGATGAATAGCAAGAAGTTTAAGAAGAAGATAAAGAAGGTGAAGATGAAGAATAATTTGATGAAAAAGATGATGCTGCTGAAGATTATGAAGGAGAAAGTGTGTGAAAAGTTAAAAAGGTGAAGAGCATGGAAGTTGTGAAATATACATATTTGCCAAAATAGAAAAAACGTTAACAACATTGTCAATTTCTTCGTCAATCCGAACATCTTTAACCCCTTCCCGACCCATGACGCCACGTAGGCGTCATGAAAACCTGTGCCAATCCGACCCATGACGCCTATGTGGCGTCATGAAAGGATCTCGTCCCTGCGGGCCGGGAGACCGGGGTCACTCAAAGGTCACCCGACCCGCAGTTACAGGACCCTTTGTGCTTCACCACAGGGGGTTGGCTTAACCCCCCCGTGGCCACGATCGCTCTGATTGGCTGTTAAAAGTGAAACAGCCAATCAGAGCAATGTGTAATATTTCACCAATTTAATTGGTGAAATATTACAATCCAGCCATGGCCGATGCTGCAATAGCATCTGCCATGGCTGGACACCGAGACCTGACCCCCCCACACCGAGTCACGGCGGTGATCGGCCGCCGCCACCGAAAGATGGCAGCGATCGGTCACCGCCGTCACTTACAGCTCCCCTCCTCTTTTGGTCCACTGCCCCCACTTCCTATCCCCCCCCCAGCCTTCCGACCCCCCTACTCACCTCTCCCGATCCACCGATGTCCCACGATCGGGCCCGGCGTCCGCCCGGGCCTCTTCATGGGCGCCGCCATATTGGAAAATGGCGGGCGCATGCGCAGTGCGCCCGCCGGCCGGCGCATGCGCAGTGCGCCCCCCAGTGTTCAAAAATTTATTTTGATCACTGTGATAAACTGTCACAGTGATCAAAATAAAAAAAGTAAATGAACCCCCCCTTTATCATAGGTAGGGACAAATAAAAAAAATTAATTTTTTTTTTTTTTCCTAGCGGATTTTGCTGCTGATCCGCAGCTGATTTTGCTGCGGATCCGCGGCGGATTTCGCTGCTGATCCGCGGCGGATTTCGCTGCTGATCCGCGGCGGATTTCGCTGCTGATCCGCGGCGGACTTCGCTGCTGATCCGCGGCGGACATCGCTGCTGATCCGCGGCGGACTTCGCTACGGATCCGCTGCGGATTTCGCTGCTGATCGGCGGCGGATTTCGCTGCTGATCGGCGGCGGATTTCGCTGCTGATCCGCGGCGGATTTCGCTGCTGATCGGCGGCGGATTTCGCTGCTGATCCGCGGCGGATTTCGCTGCTGATCCGCGGCGGATTTCGCTGCTGATCCGCGGCGGATTTCGCTGCTGATCCGTGGCGGATTTCGCTGCTGATCCGCGGCGGATTTCGCTGCTGATCCGCGGCGGATTTCGCTGCGGATCGGCGGCGGATTTCGCTGCTGATCCGCTGCGGATTTCGCTGCTGATCGGCGGCGGATTTCGCTGCTGATCCGCGGCGGATTTCGCTGCTGATCGGCGGCGGATTTCGCTGCTGATCCGCAGCGGATTTCGCTGCTGATCCGCAGCGGATTTCGCTGCTGATCCGCGCGGATTTCGCTGCTGATCGGCGGCGGATTTCGCTGCTGATCCGCAGGCGGATTTCGCTGCGGATCCGCGACTGATTTCGCTGCGGATCCGCGACTGATTTCGCTGCGGATCCGCGGCGGATTTCGCTGCGGATCCGCGGCGGATTTCGCTGCGGATCCGCGGCTGATTTCGCTGCTGATCCGCGGCGGATTTCGCTGCTGATCCGCGGCGGATTTCCCTGCTGATCCGCGGCGGATTTCGCTGCTGATCCGCGGCGGATTTCGCTGCTGATCCACGGCGGATTTCGCTGCTGATCCGCGGCGGATTTTGCTGCTGATCCGCGACTGATTTTGCTGCTGATCCGCGGCTGATTATCTGCTGATTCATCTGCGCTAGCGGGTATAGCATAACGCGATCGCGTAATGCTATACCGTTACCAGCCGGTCAACGCTACGTGTTGAACGGGCTGGTAAAACGCAATATGAACCCAGCCTTAGGGTTAGAACTAGGGTTAGCATTAGGGCTAAGGTTAGAATTACGGTTAGGGTTGGAATTTGGGTTAGGGTTGGAATTAGGGTTAGGCTTGTAGTTAGGTTTATGGTTAGAGTTGGGATTAGGGGTGTGTTGGGGTTAGGGTTATGAATAGGGTTTGTATTAGGGTTAGGTGTGTGTAGGCGTTAGGGTGTGTTGGGGTTAGGGTTGGAGTTAGAATTGAGGGGTTTCCACCATTTAGGCACATCAGGGGGTCTCCATACGCGACATGGCGCCACCATTGATTCCTGCAAATTTTGCGTTCAAAAAGTCAAACAGTGCTCCCTTTATTCCAAGCCCCGACGTATGCCCAAACAGTGGTTTATCCCCACATATGAGGTATCAGCGTACTCGGGAAAAATTGCACAACAACTTTGGGGGTTCTAATTTCTCCTGTTAACATTGGGAAAAAAAATTGGGACTAAAAATTATTTTTGTGGAAAAAAAATGATTTTATATTTTCACGGCTCTGCGTTATAAACTTCTGAGAAGGACTTGGAGATTCAAAGTGCTCACCACACATCTAGAGGAGTTCCTTGGGGGATCTAGTTTCCAAAATGGGGTCACTTGTGGGGAGTTTCTACTGTTTAGGCACATCAGTGACTCTGCAAACGTAACATGACGCCCGAAGACCATTCCATCAAGTGGGCATTTCAAAAGGTCACTACTTCCCATCCGAGCCCCACGTGTGCCCATATAGTAGTTTTCTCCCACATATGGGATATCAGCATACTCAGGACAAATTGGACAACAACTTTTGGGGTCTAATTTCTCATGTTACCCTTGCGAAAATAAAAAAATTGGGGACTAAAAGATCCTGATTGTGGAAAAAATATGATTTTTTTATTTTCATGCCCGGGCGTTATAAACTTCTGTGTAGCCCTTTGGGGTTCAAAGTGCTCACCACACATCTAGATAAGTTCTTTGCGGTGTCTAGTTTCCAAAATGGGGTCACTTGTGGGGAGTTTCTACTGTTTAGGCGCATCAGGGGCTCTGCAAACGTAACAAGATGCCCGCAGACCATTCCATCAAGTTGGCATTTCAAAGCGTCACTACATCCCTTCCGAGCCCTGACGTGTGCCCAAACAGTGGTTCCCCCCCACATATGGGGTACTAGCGTACTCAGGACAAACTGGACAACAACTTTCGGGGTCCAATTTCTCCTGTAACCATTGTGAAAATAAAAAATAGTGGGCTAAAAAATCATTTTTTGAGAAAAAAAATGATATTTTATTTTCACGGCTCTGCGTTATAAACTTCTGTAAAGCACCTGGGGGGTTCAAAGTGCTCACTATGCATCTAGATAAGTTCCTTAGGGCGTCTAGTTTCCAAAATTGGGTCACTTGTGGGGGAGCTCCAATGTTTAGGCACACAGGAACTCTCCAAATGCGACATGGCAACCGCTAAATATTCCAGCATATTTTCTATTCAAAAAGTCAAATGGCGCTCCTTCCCTTCTGAGCCCTGCAGTGCGCCCAAACAGTGGTTTATGACCACATATGAGGTATCTGTGTACTCAGGAGAAATTGCCCAACAAATTTTAGAATCCAATTTATACTGTTGCCCATGTGAAAATGAAAAAAACTGAGGCTAAAAGAAAATTTTTGTGAAAAAAAAGTACTTTCTTTTTTTTACGGATCAATTTGTGAAGCACCTGGGGGTTCAAAGTGCTCACTATGCATCTAGATAAGTTCCTTAGGGGGTCTAGTTTCCAAAATGGGGTCACTTGTGGGGGAGCTCCAATGTTTAGGCACACAGGGACTCTCCAAATGCGACATGGCAACCGCTAAATATTCCAGCATATTTTCCATTCAAAAAGTCAAATGGCGCTGCTTCCCTTCTGAGCCCTGCCATGCGCCCAAACAGTGGTTTATGACCACATATGAGGTATCTGTGTACTCAGGAGAAATTGCCCAATAAATTTTAGGATCCAATTTATACTGTTGCCCATGTGAAAATGAAAAAAACTGAGGCTAAAAGAAAATTTTTGTGAAAAAAAAGTACTTTCTTTTTTTTACGGATCAATTTGTGAAGCACCTGGGGGTTCAAAGTGCTCACTATGCATCTAGATAAGTTCCTTAGGGGGTCTAGTTTCCAAAATGGGGTCACTTGTGGGGGAGCTCCAATGTTTAGGCACACAGGGACTCTCCAAATGCGACATGGCAACCGCTAAATATTCCAGCATATTTTCCATTCAAAAAGTCAAATGGCGCTGCTTCCCTTCTGAGCCCTGCCATGCGCCCAAACAGTGGTTTATGACCACATATGAGGTATCTGTGTACTCAGGAGAAATTGCCCAACAAATTTTAGGATCCAATTTATACTGTTGCCCATGTGAAAATGAAAAAACTGAGGCTAAAAAAAATTTTTGTGAAAAAAAAGTACTTTCTTTTTTTTACAGATCAATTTGTGAAGCACCTGGGGGTTCAAATGTCACTATGCATCTAGATAAGTTCCTTAGGGGGTCTAGTTTCCAAAATGGGGTCACTTGTGGGGAGCTCCAATGTTTAGGCACACAGGGACTCTCCAAATGCGACATGGCAACCGCTAAATATTCCAGCATATTTTCCATTCAAAAAGTCAAATGGCGCTGCTTCCCTTCTGAGCCCTGCCATGCGCCCAAACAGTGGTTTATGACCACATATGAGGTATCTGTGTACTCAGGAGAAATTGCCCAACAAATTTTAGGATCCATTTTATCCTGATGCCCATGTAAAAATGAAAAAATTGATGCTAAAAGAAAATTTTTGTTGGAAAAATTAAAATGTCCAATTTTTCCTTACACGTTGCTTTAGTTCCTGTGAAGCACCTGAAGGGTTAATAATCTTCTTGAATGTAGTTTTGAGTAGCTTGAGGGGTGCAGTTTTTATAAAGGTGTCACTTTTGGGTATTTTCTGCCATATAGACCCCTCAAAGTGACTTCAAATGTGAGGTGGTCCCTAAAAAAAATGGTTTTGTAAATTTTGCTGTAAAAATGAGAAATCGCTGGTCAACTTTTAACCCTTATAACTTCCTAACAAAAAAAAATGTTGTTCCCAAAATTGTGCTGATGTAAAGTAGACATGTGGGAAATGTTATTTATTAACTATTTTGTGTCACATAACTCTCTAGTTTAACAGAATAAAAATAAAAAATTTGAAAATTACAAAATTTTCAAAATTTTCGCCAAATTTCCATTTTTTTCACAAATAAACGCAAAAATTATCGACTTAAATTTACCACTAACATGAAGCCCAATATGTCACGAAAAAACAATCTCAGAATCGCTAGGATCCGTTGAAGCGTTCCTGAGTTATTACCTCATAAAGGGACACTGGTCAGAATTGCAAAAAATGGCAAGGTCTTTAAGGTCAAAATAGGCTGGGTCTTGAAGGGGTTAAAAAAAAAATATTTATGCTATTCCATTTGATTGGGTTAAACATCTATGCCTTTAATGTCTCCTCAACCTTCCCCAATACATTCTACATTACTCTTTGTTGTTTTCCTTCATGTACAATTAACCAACAAGGCAAGAATGGGGTTTTTTTAATTCCGATATTTTGTTCCCATAGACTTACATTGGATTTCCGGTATCGGTATCGGGTATCGCCGATATTTTTTGGGTATCGGCGATACCATTCCGATTCCGATACTTTTGGATATCGGAAAGTATCGCTCAACCCTAGTCGCCGGTGATCAATTGTTCTGGTCTCAATTGTGATTCCTGGTTAATTTGGAAGTTTGCTGGTGTCTTGCCTGCTTCTGCTGCTTTCAGATAAGATATTTTCTGCTTTTCTTTTTGTGCTTGCTATTTGCATAGTTTTCTGCACATTTGTGGAGGACAGCCGGGTCCCCTCCTGGGGCCTGTGCTCCTCACAGTTTGTCTGTAGCCACTGTTGTTTTTTCATTTGCTTTTTCCTGCTTGTTCAGCAGCTGTGGCTTGGTTTTGTTCATACTGAGATCTGATTTAGTGGGTGGCGAGATCGTGTGATCTCAGTATTTTTGTAATCAGAATTGTTGGATTTTTGTAGGGTTTTCTGGGTTGCAGAAAGTAATCTCTCCTGTCCTTTCCTATTTAGTCAGCTTGTGGCCCCAGTGTTTGCTCATTCTATTTTCTGTCTGTGTCCATGCTTTTTCTTGTCTAACTGCCATTACATCTTTGGGGGCTTCCTATTTTCTTTGGGGATCTGCTCCGGGGCAGATAGCTTTCATCTTTCTGCCTTTAGGTACAGTTATCTCTCAGGCTGTGACGAGGCGTCTAGGATCAATGTAGGAACGCTCTACGGCTACCTCTAGTTGTGTGGTTAGTTTAGGAATCTACAACCCATTAGTTACCAACATCTCAGGTGTTCGGCTGCCCAGCTGTTGTTCCTGTCCTCCTCAGTTACCTAACATAACAGTTGTGGAATAAGTGTATTATCTTGAATTTTCATCCTGAGGAGAATGAGACCCTTTTGGACATTTGGATATGATGCTCTCGTTTTGTAGAAATGAAGATCTTGGGAGATTTTGGCATCTTTTACATCATAAATTGGGTTCTCTATATATATATTGTGTGCAGTATTATTTTAACAAATTGTATTAATTGTATGACTGTGATAACCTTGAGGTTGTTTATTAATTAATCTAATTGGGTTAGTTAGATTTATATTTTTGCACTCAGACACTTTATTTATTATTTATTATCTATTTTTAATAAATTTTGCACTTTAATTTTAATATACAGTACAGACCAAAAGTTTGGACACACCTTCTCATTCAATGATTTTTCTGTATTTTCATGACTATGAAAATTGTAGAATCACACTGAAGGCAACAAAACTATGAATTAACACATGTGGAATTATACATTACACTTTACAAAAAAGTGTGAAATAACAGAAAATATGTCTTATATTCTAGGTTCATCAAAGTAGCCACCTTTTGCTTTGATTATTGCTTTGCACGCAGAAAAGGTGAACGGATGGACTCTACATGCCTGGTTCCCACCGTGAAACATGGAGAAGGTGGTGTGATGATGTGGGGGTGCTTTGCTGGTGACACTGTTGGGGATTTATTCAAAATTGAAGGCATAATGAACCAGCATGGCTACCACAGCATCTTGCAGCAGCATGCTATTCCATCCAGTTTGCGTTTAGTTGGACCATCATTTATTTTTCAACAGGACAATGACCCCAAACACACCTCCAGGCTGTGTAAGGGCTATTTGACCAAGAAGGAGAGTGTAGGGATGCTACGCCAGATGACCTGGTTTCCACAGTCACCAGACCTGAACCCAATCGAGATGGTTTGGGGTGAGCTGGACCGCTCACCGCTTCAATTTTGAATAAATCCCCAAAAATGTCACCAGAAAAGCACCCCCACACCATCACACCACCTCCTCCATGCTTCACGGTGGGAACCAGGCATGCAGAGTCCATCCGTTCACCTTTTCTGCGTGCAAAGCAGTAATCAAAGCAAAAGGTGGCTACTTTGAAGAACCTAGAATATAAGACATATTTTCAGTTGTTTCACACTTTTTTGTAAAGTGTAATGTATAATTCCACATGTGTTAATTCATAGTTTTGTTGCCTTCAGTGTGATTCTACAATTTTCATAGTCATGAAAATATGGAAAAATCATTGAATGAGAAGGTGTGTCCAAACTTTTGGTCTGTACTGTATATATATACTATTATAGGGCATTTTTTATGTAGTATATAAACTTGATGTATCACTTAGTAGAACAACACAGTGGGTTATATTATTTAGTTTAATATGCACTGTATTTGTGTTTAAAGTCTATTAAGTAAAGTACAATTAGGATAAATGCCCATTGGTGGTAATATTTATTAATTTTTTTAGTATTATTCATGTACACTTAGTTTATGATTGTTGTTATTTATATTGGAATGGTAATATATATTAGTTATAATAATTGATGTAATATTAGAGTGATGTTGTTTTGTGTGATTTCTAACTATTGGTTGACCAAATCAATATGTACCAAATATATTTTGAAGTATCGTGTGGCTTCTTGATTTTGGGCTGTGCGCATGCGCTGGATATTGAGCGGTCGGGAGACATAAGCGGTCAGAAGTGGTCCAGGGACGTGTATGTCATCTTTTGAGGACCTGCATCTCTGATCCCACGTGACCGCTGAATAGCTCTCATGATTGGTTGACTTGTCTCATGAGATCTTGCGCATGCGCCGATGGATCCAATTCACGATAATTCACAAGACATTCAGACTGTTATGCTGATTTCAGCAGATGAGAGCAGTTTATTATGGATCGGTACAGCTGTGAAGGCTTTTTGGTAGCCAATAGTGGAGGTGGATGTTCCTATTTAAACTGGATAGCCCCCTGCCCTGACACGCCTCCAGAGGAAGCAGAGCGAAACGCGCGTCGGGGCAGAGGGACGTCCGAGGAAAGCCACCAGCTGACATTGGTATGCATGATTTATAGTACAAATGCATTAAGATTTACATGTGTTGTGAATGAGCAGAGGCTCCCTCTGGTGGTTACAGACAGTACTGAACCTTCCAGCGAGGAATGGCAATCTGGGATCACTGACTGGACTGATATAAGGGAGGTTCCCTCCCATGATGGTCGCCGGTGATCAATTGTTCTGGTCTCAATTGTGGTTCCTGGTTCATTTGGAAGTTTGCTGGTGTCTTGCCTGCCCCTTCTGCTTTCAGATAAGATAATTTCTGCTTTTCTTTTTGTGCTTGCTATTTGCTTAGTTTTCTGCACATTTGTGGAGGACAGCCGGGTCCCCTTCTGGGGCCTGTGCTCCTCACAGTTTTCTGTAGCCACTGTTGTTCCTGTCCTCCTCAGCTACCTAACATAACAGTATCACTGGCCACAGTGAAAAGTATATGGTACTCACAGAAGGGAAAAATAGTGTGGAAAGAAAAAAGTTGCCAGAGTTGTCAGAGATTTTTTTTTTTCTGTTTGTTGCATTTTTTTCCCTCTTTTTCTCTGGGTGCTGGGGAGGATTTTTTTTTCTCTCAATGGAGTTTGCACAGTTGTCTGACCGTGTGGATCAGCTTGCCACTGAGGTTCGGAGTATTGCTACCTATCTTGCTAGGTTGCCGGTTGTGGAACCTAGGATTCCCGTGCCAGATTTGTTTTTGGGGGAACGGGCTATATTTCTGAATTTCAAAAATAACTGTAAGTTGTTTTTTGCCTTAAAACCTAAGTCCTCGGGGAGCGCAGCACAGCAGGTTCAAATTGTCATCTCTCTCCTGCGCGGCGACCCTCAGGATTGGGCTTTTTCCCTGACACCTGGGGATCCTGTTTTGAATGATATTGATGTATTTTTTCAGGCTCTGGGGTTAATGTACGATGAACCTAATGTCACTGATCAAGCTGAAAAGACCTTGTTGGCATTAAATCAGGGTCTTGAAGACGCTGAGTTGTACTGTCAGAAATTCCGAAAGTGGGCAGTCCTGACCAAATGGAATGATGATGCTTTGGCAGCCCTTTTTCGGAAGGGGCTGTCAGAGAGTGTAAAGGATGTTATGGTGGGATTCCCTGTTCCCTCTGGTCTCAATGAATCTATGTCTTTGGCTATTCAAATTGACAGACGTTTGCATGTGCGCAGAGGTATGCGTGAGATAGCGTTGCCTTGTGAGCCAGCTCCTGAGCCCATGCAGTGTGATGGAGTGACTTCTGGGGCTCAGCGTCGAGTTTCGTAAGCGCAATGGGTTATGTTTCTACTGTGGTGACGCTTCCCATGCTATTTCTGTCTGCCCTAAGCGAGGAAGACGTTTTGCACGCTCAGTTGTCTTGGGTAGTGTTCAGACTAAATTTCTGCTCAGGCTTTTATTGATTCTGGAGCAGCTATTAACCTGATGGATTTTGACTTTGCCAAACATTGTGGGTTTCCCATGATACCCCTGCGGAAGTCTATTCCTTTGCTGGGGATTGATTCTACCCCTTTGGCGGAGAATAAACCCCAGTTTTCTACTCAGGTGATAATGAGGGTTGAACCAGATCATCAGGAGAGTTGCAAATTTCTGGTGTTGCATAATCTGCATGACATTTTTGTACTGGGTTTCCCTTGGTTACAGACTCATAATCCTGTTTTGGATTTGAAATCTGTGTCTGTGACCAGTTGGGGCTGCCAATGTGATAATACTGACACTCCTGTTTTTTCTGCCTATCCCCAGTCTCAGGATGTCCCTGACTTTTTGACTGATTTTTCTGATGTGTTTAGTGAAAGTAAATCTGCATCCTTGCCCCCTCACAGGAGCTACGATTGCACTATTGAATTAGTGCCTGGTAGTAAATTTCCTAAAGGTCGCCTTTTTAATTTATCTGTACCTGAACACGATGCTATGCGATCTTATATCAAGGAGTCATTGGAGAAGGGTCATATCAGACCATCCTCTTCACCCTTGGGCGCCGGTTTTTTCTTTGTGGCCAAAAATGATGGTTCATTGAGGCCGTGTATTGATTATCGCCTCCTGAATAAGATCACTGTGAAATATCAATATCCATTACCCTTGATTTCTGACCTGTTTTCCAGGGTGAAAAGTGCTACTTGGTTTACCAAGCTTGACCTCAGGTGGGGCGTATAACCTTATTCGCATTAAGCATGGGGATGAATGGAAGACGGCGTTTAATACCCCAGAGGGGCATTTTGAGTACCTAGTGATGCCTTTTGGGCTCACTAATGCTCCTTCCATCTTCCAATCCTTCATGAATGATATTTTCAGGGATTTTGTGGATAAATGTACAATTGTTTATTTGGATGATATCTTGACTTTTTCCAACGACTGGGACTCTCATGTGAAACATGTTCAGACTGTGTTCCAGATTTTGAGAGAGAATGCTCTGTATGTGAAGGGATCAAAGTGTCTTTTTGGCGTACAGAAGGTCTCATTTCTGGGATTCATTTTGTCTCCGTCTGTTATTGAAATGGACCCGGTCAAGGTTCAGGCCATCTGTGATTGGGTTCAACCTACTTCATTGAAGGCTCTTCAGAGATTTTTGGGTTTTGCCAATTTTTATCATAAATTTATTGGTAATTTCTCTGGAATTGTTAAACCATTGACTGATCTGACCAAAAAGGGTTCCGATGTGGTGAATTGGCCTCCTGAGGCAGTTTCTGCATTTCAGGAACTTAAGCAGAGATTCATTTCTGCTCCTGTTCTACGGCAGCCTGATGTTTCTCTGCCGTTTCAGGTGGAGGTTGATGCCTCTGAGATTGGGGCAGGTGTCGTTTTGTCCCAAAGGGATCCAGAGACCTCTAAGAGTAACCCTTGTGCCTTTTTCTCAAAAGTTTTCTCCAACTGAACGTAATTATGACGTGGGTAATCGGGAGTTATTGGCCATGAAGTAGGCCTTTGAAGAGTGGAGACATTGTCTGGAAGGAGCCAAACATCAGGTGGTGGTCCTCATGGACCATAAGAACCTGGTTTATCTCGAATCAGCCAGGCGACTTAATCCTAGACAGGCCAGGTGGGCCTTGTTTTTCACACGTTTTAATTTTGTGGTTTCTTTTCTTCCTGGCACTAAGAATGTTAAGGCGGATGCCCTCTCAAGGAGTTTTTTTGCGGATTCTCCTGAGTTATAAGATCCTGCTGTTATTTTGAAAGAGGGTGTAGTACTTTCCGCCATCTCGCCCAATTTGAGACTGGCTCTGGAGGGGTGTCAGGAGAATAAACCTGAGCGCTGCCCTGTTGGGAAATTGTTTGTCCCAGACCAGTGGAAGAAGAGTGTGATGTCTGAGATTCATTGTTCCGCGTTGGCTGGTCATCCCGGGATTTTTGGTACCAGAGACTTGGTGAGTCGGTCCTTTTGGTGGCCTACTTTGTCTCGTGATGTCAGGGACTTTGTGCAGTCCTGTGGGACTTGCTCTCATTCCAAGCCTTGCTGTCTCTCAGAGAATGACCGTTATCTGGGTAATCTGTGATAGGTTTTCCAAGATGATACATCTTGTGCCATTACCTAAGTTGCCTTCCTCCTCCGAGTTGGTGCCTGTGTTCCTTCAGCACGTGGTTCGGTTGCACGACATTCCGGAGAACATTGTGTCTGACAGAGGAGTCTAGTTTGTTTCTAGATTTTGGAGGATATTTTGTTCTTAACTCGGTGTTCAATTATCTTTCTCCTCTGCATTTCATCCTCAGACCAATGGACAAACCGAGAGAACAAACCAGACATTGGAGACTTATTTGAGATGTTTTGTGTCTGCTGATCAAGATGACTGGGTCTCTTTTTTGCCTTTGGCTGAGTTTGCTCTTAATAATAGAGCTAGCTCTGCCACCTTGATGTCTCAATTTTTCAGCAATTCTGGGTTTCACCCTCGATTTTCTTGGGGACCGGCGGAGGCATCTGTGTGTCCGGGTGTTGACTCTGTTGTGGAGCGAATGCAGCAGATTTGGGACCAGGTAGTGGAGAGGTTGTCTCTCTCTCAAGAGAAGGCCCAGCGGTTTGCCAACCGGCATAGGACTGATGGTCCTCGGTTTAAAGTGAGGGACTTGGTTTGGTTGTCCTCAAGAAATATCCCTATGAGGGTTGCATCTCCAAAGTTTAAGCCTAGGTTCATTGGACCTTATAAGATCATGGAGATTCTTAATCCGGTTTCCTTCCGTTTGCTTCTTCCAGGGACATTTAAGATCCATAACGTGTTCCACAAGTCCTTATTGAAGAGGTTTGTCGAGCCAGTGGTTCCTATGGCTGCGCCTCCTGACCCTGTTTTGGTTGAGGGCAATCTGGAGTATGTGGTTGAGAAAATATTGGATTTTCGTTTTTTTAGACGGAAACTCCAGTATTTGGTTAAGTGGAGAGGTTATGGTCAGGAGGACAATTCTTGGGTGTTTGCTTCGGACATCCATGCTAGGAGACTGATCTGTGCCTATCACCGAGCTCATCCTGATCGGCCTGGTTGCACAAGTGAGGGTTCGGTGACCCCTCCTCAAGAGGGGGGTACTGTTGTGAATGAGCAGAGGCTACCTCTGGTGGTTACAGACAGTACTGAACCTTCCAGCGAGGAATGGCAATCTGGGATCACTAACTGGACTGATATAAGGGAGGTTCCCTCCCATGATGGTTGCCGGTGATCAATTGTTTTGGTCTCAATTGTGGTTCCTGGTTCATTTGGAAGTTTGCTGGTGTCTTGCCTACCTCTTCTGCTTTCAGATAAGATATTTTATGCTTTTCTTTTTGTGCTTGCTATTTGCTTAGTTTTCTGCACATTTGTGGAGGACAGCCGGGTCCCCTCCTGGGGCCTGTGCTCCTCACAGTTTTCTGTAGCCACTGTTATTTTTTCATTTGCTTTTTCCTGCTTTTTCAGCGGCTGCGGCTTGGTTTTGTTCACACTGAGATCTGATTTAGTGGGTGGCGAGATCGTGTGATCTCAGTATTTTTGTAATCAAAATTGTTGGATTTTTGTAGGGTTTTCTGGGTTGCAGAAAGTAATCTCTCCTGTCCTATCCTATTTAGTCAGCTTGTGGCCCCAGCGTTTGCTCATTCTATTTTCTGTCTGTGTCCGTGCTTTCTTCTTGTCTAACCGCCATTACATGTTTGGGGGCTTTCTTTGGGGATCTGCTCCGGGGCAGATAGCTTTCATCTTTCTGCCTTTAGGTGTAGTTATCTCTCAGGCTGTGACGAGGCGTCTAGGATCAACGTAGGAACGCTCCACGGCTACCTCTAGTTGTGTGGTTAGTTTAGGAATCTGCAACCCATTAGTTACCAACATCTCAGGTGTTAGGCTGCCCGGCTGTTGTTCCTGTCCTTCTCAGCTACCTAACATAACATACATGGTCTGCTGATTGTATTTAAAGGTTTTTTGTTTAATTTGGGCCGCTCTATTAACCATACACAGTATTATATGTGCCTTGTTTGGTGTTTTTGACTCAATTAGGTTTTTGTGGCCACCTTTCCCCTATTTCTGATACATGCATATGTATAGGACCTATTATCAATGATTTAGGTGTTTGTACTCAGGCTGCAGTGAGTTTTTTTCCTATGGTGGATATTCGTCCCTTTTAATGATTCTTGCACCTTTTTTTGTGAATGATGTTAAATTATTGTTAATAAAAAGGATATTTTTTAATTGTATATACCATTGTGTGGTACCATTCTTTATTACTGTTTTGTTGCCATGTGTTTGCAAGACTCTTTTTATTGCAAAAAATAGTTTTTGCATCACTACATTTTGAGAGCTATAATTTTTCCATATTTCAGCTGACAGAGTCTTGTTATGGCTTGTCTTTTGGGGGACGAGTTGACGTTCTTATTGGTACCATTTTCGGGCAAATGACATTTTTTTGATTGCTTTATATTTCAATTTTTGGTAGGCAGAATGAAAAAAACAGCAATTCAGGAATTTCTTTTTTGGGGGGGTTATGCCGTTCTGTGTGTGGTAAAATTGATAAGGCAGTTTTATTCTTCGGGTCAGTACGATTACAGCGATTTCTCATTGATATCGTTTTCTTATGTTTTGGCGTATTTACACAATAAAAACTATTTTATAGAAAAAATAATTATTTTTGCATCGCTTTATTCAGAGAGCTATAACTTTTTTATTTTTTTGCTGATGGAGCTGTATGGTGGCTTGCTTTTTGCTGGACAAGATTACGTTTTCAGCAGTACCATGTTTACTTATATTCGTATTTTTTATCACGTTTTATTCCACTTTTTATTCAGCAGTATGATGATAAAGCACCGTTGCCTTACCTCTTGAGTTAGCCCCCTGTCTGTTCTCTTTCCCCTCCCAGGGGCTAACGGTAAATAGGTAACCCAGTCCTCCTGATTTTCAGATACAAAACACCGGAGATAAATCTCTAGATTCTGTTTAACCCATTCCATCTGCCCATTAGACTGCGGGTGAAATGCGGAAGAAAATGACAAATGGATCCCCAGACGGGTGCAAAATGCCCTCCAAAACTTGGAGACAAACTGCACCCCCGAACAGAAACAATATCGGTCGGGATTCCATGTAATCTAATTATTTTCCCGATGAAAACTTGCGCCAAGGATTTGCTATTTGGTAAAGCTGGTAACGCGATAAAATAAGATATTTTACTGGATCTATCTACCACCACAAGAATTAGGCCGGCGTCACACTATCGTAGAATACGGGTGAGTGCTAAGCGAGAAAACATCGCATAGCACTCAGCCCAGTGTAAATCTATGGGGCAGCTTATTTTTTCGGGCGTATTCAGTGTACGTGTAAAATTGCAGCAGGCTGCGATATTCACCGAGGCTTGGCCAAGACTCGCCAATGCAAGCCTAAGGGTGCGAGAAAGAAATCGCTCAGCACTCGGACAATGCACACCGTTCGACAATACAGCCCCCACTCCCACCTCAGACGCATCGACCTCAATGATAAAATGCTGGGAGACGTCAGGCTGTATAAAAGTCAGCACAGAAGAAAAACACCTTTTCAACGTATCAAATGCCTCACTTGGCAGGACTGGTCCACTTAGAGAAGTCTGTCCCCTGATCATATCCGTAAGAGGTTTAGCTACCACCGAAAAGTTTTTTAGGAACTTACAGTAGTAGTTGGCGAAGCCTAAAAAACATTGTAGATTGTGGATTGATTGTGGATTCTTCACACTACAGTCACGGCCAAAAGTTTTGAGAATGACACAAATATTATATTTTCACATGATCTGCTGCCCTCTGGTTTTTATGTGTGTTTGACAGATGTTTTTATCACAGACAGAAATATAATAATTGCAAACATATGAGTAACAAAAGCTTATATTGACAGTTAGAATGAGTTAATGCAGCAAGTCAATATTTGCAGTGTTGACCCTTCTTCTTCAGGACTTCTGCAATTCTCCCTGGCATGCTCTCAATCAACTTCTGGACCAAATCCTGACTGATAGCAGTCCATTCTTGCACAATCAATGCTTTCATTTTGTCAGAATTTTTAGTTTTTTGTTTGTCCACCCGTCTCTTGATGATTGACCACAAGTTCTCAATGGGATTAAGATCTGGGGAGTTTCCAGGCCATGGACCCAAAATCTCTATGTTTTGTTCCCTGAGCCATTTAGTTATCACCTTTGTTTTATGTCAAGGTGCTCCATCATGCTGGAAAAGGCATTGTTGATCGCCAAACTGCTCTTGGAGGGTTGGGAGAAGTTGCTCTTGGAGGACATTCTGGTACCATTCTTTATTCATGGCTGTGTTTTTAGGCAAGACTGTGAGAGAGCCGATTCCCTTGGCTGAGAAGCAACCCCACACATGAATGGTTTCAGGATGCTTAACAGTTGGCATGAGACAAGACTGGTGGTAGCGCTCACCTTGTCTTCTCCGAATGAGGCGTTTTCCTGATGTCCCAAACAATCGAAAAGGGGATTCATCAGAGAAAATAACTTTACCCCAGTCCTCAGCAGTGTCTCCGCCTCACAGTGCATGCAGATGCACTCACACCTGCCTGCTGCCATTCCTGAGCAAGCTCTGCACTGCTGGTAGGCGGATCCCGCAGCTGAAACACTTTTAAGAGACGGTCCTGGCGCTTGCTGGTCTTTCTTGGGCGCCCTGAAGCCTTTTTGGCAACAATGGAACCTCTCTCCTTGAAGTTCTTGATGATGCGATAGATTGTTGACTGAGGTGCAATCTTTCTAGCTGCGATACTCTTCCCTGTTAGGCCATTTTTGTGCATTGCAATGATGACTGCACGTGTTTCTTTAGAGATAACCATGGTTAACAGAAGAGAAACAATGATGCCAAGCACCAGCCTCCTTTTAAAGTGTCCAGTGGTCTCATTTTCACTTAATCATGACAGATTGATCTTCAGCCATGTCCGCATCAACACCCACACCTGTGTTAATGGAGCAATCACTGAAAAGAGTTTAGCTGGTCCTTTTAAGGCAGGGCTGCAATGATGTTGAAATGTGTTTTGGGGGATAAAGTTCATTTTCTAGCCAAATATTGACTTTGCAAGTAATTGCTGTTAAGCTGATCACTCTTTATAACATTCTGGAGTATATGCAAATTGCCATTAGAAAAAGTGAAGCAGTAGACTTTGTAAAAATTAACCCCTTCCCGACCCATGACGCCTACGTTGGCGTCATGAAAACCTGTGCCATCCCGACCCATGACGCCATCGTAGGTGTCATGCTATAAATCATGTTCCTGCGGGTCGGGTGACCGGAATCACTGAAAGGTCACCTGACCCGCAGGCACAGGACCCCTTGCGCATCACCACAGTGGGGGTGGCTTAACCCCCACTTGGTTACGATCGCTCTGATTGGCTGTTAAAAGTGAAACAGCCAATCAGAGCGATTAGCAATATTTCACCACTGAAAAGTGGTGAAATATTACAATCCAGCCATGGCCGATGCTGCAATAGCATCGGCCATGGCTGGACACTGTGTTCCCACCCTCCCCACACCGAGTAACGGTGGTGATCGGCCGCCGCCACCGATTCATGGCGGCGAACGGTCACCGCCGTTACTATGATCTGCTGGCCGCTCCGATCCTCTCCCCTCCGGTGTGCTCCGCTCCCCCCCGCCCTCCGATCACCCCCCCCCACGCCTGTCCTCACCTCCCCCGGTCTTCTGCGGCCTCTTGATCCGTCCCGGCGTCCGCCCGGGACTCTTCATGGGCGCCGCCATCTTGGAAAATGGCGGGCGCATGCGCAGTGCGCCCGCCGGCCGGCGCATGCGCAGTGCGCCCTTCAAAGTACAATTTATTTTGATCACTGTGATAAACTCTCACAGTGATCAAAATAAAAGTAAATGAACCCCCCCTGTCATAGGTAGGGACAAAAAATAAAATAAAGAATTTTTTCTTTTTCCTTTTAGGCCCTGTCCACACGTTGCGGATTTCGCTGCTGATCCGCAGCGGATTTCGCTGCGTATCCGCAGCGGATTTCGCTGGGGATCCGCAGCGGATTTCGCTGCTGATCCGCAGCTGATTTCGCTGCTGATCCGCAGCGGATTTCGCTGCTGATCCGCAGCTGATTTAGCTGCTGATCCGCAGCGGATTTAGCTGCTGATCCGCAGCGGATTTTGCCTCTGATCCGCAGCGGATTTTGCTGCGGATGCGCAGCTTATTTCGCTGGGGATCCGCAGCGGATTTCGCTGCTTATCCGCAGCAGATTTCGCCTCTGATCCGCAGCAGATTTTGCTGCAGACCCGCAGCTGATTTTGCTGGGGATCCGCAGCGGATTTTGCTGCTGATCAGCACCGGATTTTGCTGCGGATCCGCAACGGATTTAGCTGCTGATCCGCAGCGGATTTAGCTGCTGATCCGCAGCGGATTTTGCCTCTGATCCACAGCGGATTTTGCTGCGGATGCGCAGCTTATTTCGCTGGGGATCCGCAGCGGATTTCGCTGCTTATCCGCAGCAGATTTCGCCTCTGATCCACAGCGGATTTTTCTGCAGACCCGCAGCTGATTTTGCTGTGGATCTGCAGCTGATTTTGCTGCTGATCAGCACTGGATTTTGCTGCGGATCCGCAGCGGATTTTGCTGCTGATCCGCAGCGGAGATTTTGCTGCGGATCCGCAGCGGATTTGGCGCTGCGGATCCACAGCAGATCCAGAAACCATGTACAGTACAATGCAAATAAATGGTAAAAAAAACCGCTGTGCACATGCTGCGGATTTTTCAGCGCGGATTTGCTGCGGTTTTAAATCCGCAGCATGTCAATTCATTGTGCGGTTTCCGCAGCGGTTTTACACCTATTCCATTATAGTTGTAAAACCGCAGGGAAAAACCGCAGCAAATCCGCGCTAAATTCACAGGTAAAAGGCAGGTCATTTTACCTGCGGATTTTAGAAAAATCCGCAAGTGAATCCGTAACGTGTGCACGGGGCCTCAGGGTTAGGCTGGGTTCATATTGCATTATGGCAGTCCGTTAGATGGACTGCGTTTCACCGCGGTATAACGCGGTGTAACGCAGTCCGTTAACGCTGCCATTCACCCCATTTGTGTGCGCATCGCAACGCATGCCGTAAAGCGGCATGCGTTCGCGACGTGCCGTCATTCAGTGACGGAGCCTCGGACACGGGCTGCAGCGTCTGGGCTCCGTCACCGCTAGCACAGATGAATCATCTGATGATTCATCTGCGCTAGCGGGTATAGCATAACGCGATCGCGTTATGCTATACCATTACCAGCCGGTCAACGCTACGTGTTGAACGGGCTGGTAAAACGCAATATGAACCCAGCCTTAGGGTTAGGGTTAGAATTAGGGTTACGGTTAGAATTTGGGTTACTGTTAGAATTTGGGTTAGGGTTGGAATTTGGGTTAGGGTTGGAATTAGGGTTAGGGTTGGGATTAGGGTTAGGTTTGTGGTTAGGGTTAGAGTTAGGATAAGTGTTAGGGGTGTTTTGGGGTTAGGGTTGGGATTAGGGTTAGGCTTGTGGTTAGGTTTATGGTTAGAGTTGGGATTAGGGTTAGGGGTGTGTTGGGGTTAGGGTTATGGTTAGGGTTTGTATTAGGGTTAGGGGTGTGTAGGGGTTAGTGTTGGGGTTAGGGGTGTGTTGGGGTTAGGGTTGGAGTTAGAATTGAGGGGTTTCCACTATTTAGGCACATCAGGGGGTCTCCATACGCGACATGGCGCCACCATTGATTCCGGCAAATTTTGCGTTCAAAAAGTCAAACAGTGCTCCCTTTATTCCAAGCCCCGACGTATGCCCAAACAGTGGTTTACCCCCACATATGGGGTATCAGCGTACTCTGGAAAAATTGCACAACAACTTTGGGGGTCTAATTTCTCCTGTTAACATTGGGAAAATAAAAAAATTGGGGACTAAAGATCATGTTTGTGGAAAAAATATGATTTTTTTATTTTCATGCCCGGGCGTTATAAACTTCTGTGTAGCCCTTGGAGGTTCAAAGTGCTCACTATACATCTAGATAAGTTATTTGCGGGGTCTAGTTTCCAAAATGGGGTCACTTGTGGGGAGTTTCTACAGTTTAGGCACATCAGGGGCTCTGCAAACATAACATGACGCCCGCAGACCATTCCATCAAGTGGGCATTTCAAAACGTCACTACTTCCCTTCCGAGCCCCGACGTGCGCCCATACAGTAGTTTTCTCCCACATATGGAGTATCAGCGTACTCAGGACAAATTGGACAACAACTTTTGGGGTCTAATTTCTCCTGTTACCCTTGGGAAAATAAAAAAATTGGGGACTAAAAGATCCTGATTATGGAAGAAATATGATTTTTTTATTTTCATGCCCGGGCGTTATAAACTGCTGTGTAGCCCTTGGGGGTTCAAAGTGCTCACCACACATCTAGATAAGTTCTTTGCGGGGTCTAGTTTCCAAAATGGGGTCACTTGTGGGGAGTTTCTACTGTTTAGGCACATCAGGGGCTCTGCAAACCTAACATGACGCCCGCAGACCATTCCATCAAAGTCGGCATTTCAAAACATTACTACTTCCCTTCCTAGCCCCAACGTGTGCCCGAACAGTGGTTCCCCCCCACATATGGGGTACCAGTGTACTCAGGACAAACTGTACAACAACTTTTGTGGTCCAATTTCTCCTGTTACCCTTGTGAAAATAAAAAATTGCGGGTTAAAAAAATCAGTTTTTGAGGATAAAAATGATTTTTTATTTTCACGGCTCTGCATTATAAACTTCTGTGAAGCACTTGGGGGTTCAAGGTGCTCACCACACATCTGGATAAGTTCCTTTGCGGGGTCTAGTTTCCAAAATGGGGTCACTTGTGGGGAGTTTCTACTGTTTAGGCACATCAGGGGCTCTGCAAACCTAACATGACGCCCGCAGACATTCCATCAAAGTCGGCATTTCAAAACATTACTACTTCCCTTCCTAGCCCCAACGTGTGCCCGAACAGTGGTTCCCCCCCACATATGGGGTACCAGTGTACTCAGGACAAACTGTACAACAACTTTTGTGGTCCAATTTCTCCTGTTACCCTTGTGAAAATAAAAAATTGCGGGTTAAAAAAATCAGTTTTTGAGGATAAAAATGATTTTTTATTTTCACGGCTCTGCATTATAAACTTCTGTGAAGCACTTGGGGGTTCAAGGTGCTCACCACACATCTGGATAAGTTCCTTTGGGGGTCTAGTTTACAAAATGGGGTCACTTGTGGGGGGTTTCTACTGTTTAGGCACATCAGGGGCTCTGCAAACGTAACAAGATGCCAGCAGATCATTCCATCAAGTCGGCATTTCAAAGCGTCACTACATCCCTTCCGAGCCCTGACGTGTGCCCAAACAATGGTTCCCCCCACATATGGGGTACTAGCGTACTCAGGACAAACTGGACAACAACTTTTGGGGTCCAATTTCTCCTGTAACCATTGTGAAAATAAAAAATAGTGGGCTAAAAAATCATTTTTGGAAAATTAAAAAAAGATTTTTTATTTTCACGGCTCTGCGTTATAAACTTCTGTGAAGCATCTGGGGGTTCAAAGTGCTCATTTTGCATCTAGATAAGTTCCTTAGAGGGTCTAGTTTCCAAAATGGCATCATTTGTGGGGGAGCTCTAAACTTTAGGCACACAGGGGCTCTCCAAACACGACATGGTGTCCGCTAATGATTGGAGCTAATTTTCCATTCAAAAAGTCAAATGGCGCTCCTTCCCTTCTGAGCCCTGCCGTGCGCCCAAACAGTGGTTTATGACCACATATGAGGTATCTGTGTACTCAGGAGAAATTGCCCAACAAATTTTAGGATCCAATTTATACTGTTGCCCATGTGAAAATGAAAAAACTGAGGCTAAAAGAAAATTTTTGTGAAAAAAAAGTTCTTTCTTTTTTTTTACGGATCAATTTGTGAAGCACCTGGGGATTCAAAGTGCTCACTATGCATCTAGATAAGTTCCTTAGGGGGTCTAGTTTCCAAAATGGGGTCACTTGTGGGGGAGCTCCAATGTTTAGGCACACAGGGACTCTCCAAATGCGACATGGCAACCGCTAAATATTCCAGCATATTTTCCATTCAAAAAGTCAAATGGTGCTCCTTCCCTTCTGAGCCCTGCAGTGTGCCCAAACAGTGGTTTATGACCACATATGAGGTATCTGTGTACTCAGGAGAAATTGCCCAAAAAATTTTATGATCCAATTTATACTGTTGCCCATGCGAAAATGAAAAAACTGAGGCTAAAAGAAAATTTTTGTGAAAAAAAAGTACTTTCTTTTTTTTTACGGATCAATTTGTGAAGCACCTGGGGGTTCAAAGTGCTCACTATGCATCTAGATAAGTTCCTTAGGGGGTCTAGTTTCCAAAATGGGGTCACTTGTGGGGGAGCTCCAATGTTTAGGCACACAGGGACTCTCCAAATGCAACATGGCAACCGCTAAATATTCCAATATATTTTCCATTCAAAAAATCAAATGGCGCTCCTTCCCTTCTGAGCCCTGCCGTGCGGCCAAACAGTGGTTTATGACCACATATGAGGTATCTCTGTATTCAGGAGAAACTGCCCAACAAATTTTAGGATCCAATTTATACTGTTGCCCATGTGAAAATGAAAAAACTGAGGCTAAAAGAAAATTTTTGTGAAAAAAAAGTACTTTCTTTTTTTTTACGGATCAATTTGTGAATCACCTGGGGGTTCAAAGTGCTCACTATGCATGTAGATAAGTTCCTTAGGGGGTCTAGATTCCAAAATGGGGTCACTTGTGGGGGAGCTCCAATGTTTAGGCACACAGGGACTCTCCAAATGCGACACGGCAACCGCTAAATATTCCAGCATATTTTCCATTCAAAAAGTCAAATGGCGCTCCTTCCCTTCTGAGCCCTGCCATGCGCCCAAACAGTGGTTTATGACCACATATGAGGTATCTGTGTACTCAGGAGAAATTGCCCAACAAATTTTAGGATCCATTTTATCCTGTTGCCCATGTAAAAATGAAAAAATTGATGCTAAAAGAAAATTTTTGTTGGAAAAATTAAAATGTCTATTTTTTCCTTCCACGTTGCTTTAGTTCGTGTGAAGCACCTGAAGGGTTAATAATCTTCTTGAATGTAGTTTTGAGTAGCTTGAGGGGTGCAGGTTTTATAATGGTGTCACTTTTGGGTATTTTCTGCCATATAGACCCCTCAAAGTGACTTCAAATGTGAGGTGGTCCCTAAAAAAAATGGTTTTGTAAATTTTGCTGTAAAAATGAGAAATTGCTGGTCAAATTTTAACCCTTATAACTTCCTAACAAAAAAAAATGTTGTTCCCAAAATTGTGCTGATGTAAAGTAGACATGTGGGAAATGTTATTTATTAACTATTTTGTGTAACAGAATAAAAATTAAAAATTTGAAAATTACAAAGTTTTCAAAATTTTCGCCAAATTTCCATTTTTTTCACAAATAAACGCAAAAAATAAACGACCTAAATTTACCACTAACATGAAGCCCAATATGAGAAAAACCTGAGGCCAAACATTTCACAAATGCAAGTAATAATTTTTTATTATTCCAAGGTGGCACAGAAAAACACCAACGTTTCGGCAGAATATTGCCTTTATCAAGGTAATGATTCTAAAATAAAATTGAGAAGAGATAAATCACTAATCAAAATAACAAAAGGTACAGACCTTGGACATATATGTATATATATATATACACATGTACAATACGTAATAGCTGAGAAAAATTATATAGGACATAAAACAAGAAAAATAATAAAATTACCATAAGAAAACATACAGTATGATTGTAGGTAATTCAAACAAACGTAGCAAAGAAGAATCTACACTATGATCTCCGGATAGTGTTATAAAGCCATAAAACTATGATGGAGCCGTAAATTATAACGCCATATATTATAGAGGCATCTATTGCAAAGCCATAACTATATGTTGATAGAAATGTAAAATAATTCCTATTTGAATGGCAAAATAGATTCTATGCATAAATAACACAGATATATCTGATATGAAAATAATGGAGAATAAAATGAATAAAGTGCCAATATGGAATGGTATCGATATACAACCCTAAGGTATACAGGATTAGTCAAGGGTATTTAATATGACCGCAGGGCAGAAAACAGGTAGACACATAAGGAGGAAATAAGGAAAAAATGGGAAACAAAGTACCTGTGCGCCTTCAGGAAAATAGAAGAAGGTACTATAAGAAAGGAAAAAAGAGGTTATAGGGAGATACCAAATAAAAACAAAACCACCACAAGAGATAGAGTTATTTACTGCGTGCTAATAGGAACGTCAGGGACTCAGCCGCTGTGGGAGTAGGAGTGAGAGACGCTCAGCTGCGCATTCTATTTAAACACCGCGGTGCTAATGAGGACAGGAAGAAGGTCCTCCCCCCTTTCACTTTACCTTCTTCCTGTCCTCATTAGCACATGTAATGTGTATGTGTATATTAGCACATGTACATGTGTATGTGTACATGTGTATATATATACATATATGTCCAAGGTCTGTACCTTTTGTTATTTTGATTAGTGATTTATCTCTTCTCAATTTTATTTTAGAATCATTACCTTGATAAAGGCAATATTCTGCCGAAACGTTGGTGTTTTTCTGTGCCACCTTGGAATAATAAAAAATTATTACTTGCATTTGTGAAATGTTTGGCCTCAGGTTTTTCTCCAATTGATTATTACTTCCTGATGGCTCTATACTGCTCTCTCCTTTATATCATACTAATGAAGCCCAATATGTCACGAAAAAACAATCTCAGAATCGCTAGGATACGTTGAAGCGTTCCTGAGTTATTACCTCATAAAGGGACACTGGTCAGAATTGCAAAAAATGGCAAGGTCTTTAAGGTCAAAATAGGCTGGGTCATGAAGGGGCTAATATTTGTGTCATTCTGAAAACTTTTGGCCATGACTGTAGACCTTGTAATCAAGGTTCCAGAGTCTGGAGGAAGAGTGGAGAGACAGACAATCCAAGCTGCTTGAGGTCTAGTGTGAAATTTCCACAATCAGTCATGATTTGGGGAGCTATGTCATGCTGGTATAGGCACACTTATCAAGAGCAAAGTCAGCACAGACGTCTACCAGGAAATTTTAGAGCACTTCATGATAACCTCTGCAGGAAAGCTTATTGGAGATGGAAATTTCATTGTCCAGCAGGAATTGGCACCTGTCCACACTGCCAAAAGTACCAGTTCTTGGTTTAAAAACAACAGTATCACTGGGCTTGATTGGCCAGAAAACTTGCCTAACCTAGGGGTATTGTAAAGAGGAAGGTGAGAGACACCAGATCCCACAATGCAGATGAGCTGAAAGCTGCTATCAAAGCAACCTAGGCTTCCATAACACCTCAGCAGTACCACAGGTTGATCGCCTCCATGCCACGTTGCATTAACGCAGTAATTGATGAAAAAGGAGCCCCAACCAAGTATTGAGTGCATTTACTGAATATACATTTCAGTAGGCCAACATTTCAGATTTTAAAATCATTTTTTCAAGCTGGTGTTATAAAGTATTCGAATTTACTGAGATAATGACTTTTAGGTTTTCATTGGTTGTAAGCCATAATCATCAACATAAATAGAAATAAACACTTGGAATACATCACTCTGTTTGTAATGATTTTTTATTGAAGAACTGAAAAAATTAACTTTTTGATGATATTCTAATTTTGTGAGGTGCACCTGTACATAGAGATTTACTCTATGTAAAACCTCATAAACTCATGTTAAAATCACATTGCAATCGGATCGCATTCACATTGAAATTGGATGTAAATCGGATACTAGATGCTAAAAATCGGATTGCACTCTCATGAAAACCGCATGACAGTCGTTCCACATTTCTGGACCGAAATTGGACCTTTTTTTTTAAAGGTGATGTGTTGTGAGTGGGCTTGGGATGAGTTCTGAGCAGAGGCTCCCTCTGGTGGTTACAAGCGGTGCTGGTCTGTCCAGTGAAGATTGTGAAGATTGTGAGGATTGGGAATCAGGTGTTACTGACTGGTCTTATATAAGGGAGTCACCTTCCCATCAGGGTTGCCGGTGATCAATTGTTCTGGTCTGAATCCTTGATTCCTGTTTCCTTTGTAGCCTGCTGTGTCGTGTCTGCATCTCCTGCTAACAGATAATACATTTTCTTCTTTTTGTGCTTGATTTTTGCATTTTGTCCTGCACTTCTGTGGGGGCCTTCAGGGTCCCCTCCGGGGGCTTTTGCCCTCTCAGTTTAGTTCAGCCACTGATGTTTGTACCTTTGCTTTTTCCAGTTTTTTCAGTGGCTGCTGTTTTGATTTTGTTACACCAGAGAACTAATTTAGGTGGTAGAGGTCGTGTGATCTCAGGTGTTTTTGAAATTAGTAGAGTTGGTGCTTTTCAGGGTTTTCTGGGATTGCAGTAAGTACCCTTCCTATCCTTTTCTATTTAGTTAGTTTGGGCCCCAACGTTTGCTCATACTGTTTTCTGTCTGTGTCTGTATTTCTTCTTGTCTAACCGCCATTACATGTTTGGGGCTTTCTATTGTCTTTGGGGTTCTGCTCCGGGGCAGATAGCTTTCCTATTTCTATCTTTAGGTGTACTTAGTTTCTCAGGCTGTGACGAGGCGTCTAGGACCAACGTAGGAACGCTCCACGGCTGCCTCTAGTTGTTGTGGTTAGTCAGGGTACTGCAATCTCATAGATTCCAACTGCTCTGGTGTATTGCCTTTTTTGCCTGCACTCCTCAGCTACCGAAACATAACAGTATCACCGGCCTAAAATTTAAAATTGTATGGTACTCACAGAAGGGAAAAAATTTGTGAAAGAAAAAACGGTTGTCAGAGTTGTCAGAGATATTTTTCTGTTTGTTGCATTTTTTTTTTTCCCTCTGTATCTCTGGGTGCTGGGGAGGATTTTTTCTCTCAATGGAGTTTGCACAGTTGTCTGGCCGTGTGGATCAGCTTGCCACTGAGGTTCAGAGTATTGCTGCATATCTTGCTAGGTTGCCTGTTGTGGAACCTAGGATTCCCATGCCAGATTTGTTTTTAGGGGATCGAGCTAACTTTCAGAATTTCAAAAATAATTGTAAATTGTTTTTTGCCTTAAAATCTAAGTCCTCAGGGAACGCAGCGCAGCAGGTTCAAATTGTCATCTCTCTCCTGCGCGGCGATCCTCAGGATTGGGCTTTTTCCCTGACACCTGGGGATCCTGTTTTGAGTGATGTTGATGCATTTTTTCAGGCTTTGGGGTTATTGTACGATGAGCCTAATGTCACTGATCAAGCTGAAAAAGTCTTGTTGGCATTAAATCAGGGGCTTGATGACGCTGAGTTATACTGTCAGAGATTCCGTAGGTGGGCAGTCCTGACCAAGTGGAATGACGACGCTTTGGCGGCCCTTTTTCGGAAGGGTCTGTCAGATAATGTAAAGGATGTTATGGTGGGATTCCCTGTCCCCTCTGGTCTCAATGATTCTATGTCATTAGCGATTCAAATTGACAGACGTTTGCGTGAGCGGAGAAGTATGCGTGGAATAGTGTTGCCTTGTGAACCTGCTTCTGAATCCATGCAGTGTGATAGAGTGGTGTCTGGGGCACAGCGTCATGAGTTTCGAAAGCGCAATGGGTTATGTTTCTACTGTGGTGATGCCTCTCATGCTATTTCAGTCTGCCCTAAGCGGGGAAGACGTTTTGCACGCTCAGTTGTCTTGGGTAGTGTTCAGACTAAGTTTTTATTAACTGTCACTCTGATATGCTCTCTGTCCTCATTTTCTGCTCAGGCTTTCGTTGATTCTGGAGCAGCTATTAACCTGATGGATTATGATTTTGCTAAACGTTGTGGGTTTCCCTTGATACCCCTACAGAAGTCTATTCCCCTACTGGGGATCGATTCTACCCCTTTGGCTGAGAATAAACCTCAGTTCTCTACTCAGGTGATAATGAGGGTTGAACCTGATCATCAAGAGTGCTGCAAATTTTTGGTTCTGTATAATCTGCATGATATTATCGTACTGGGTTTCCCTTGGTTACAGTCTCATAATCCTGTTTTGGATTGGAAATCTGTGTCTGTAACCAGTTGGGGCTGCCAATGTGTTAATACCAACACTCCTGTTTTTTCTGCCTCCCCCCAGGCTCAGGATGTTCCTGACTTTTTGATTGATTTTTCTGATGTATTTAGCGAAAGTAAATCTGCATCCTTGCCTCCCCATAGGAGCTATGACTGCGCTATTGAATTAGTGCCTGGTAGTAAATTCCCTAAAGGTCGCCTTTTTAACTTGTCTGTACCTGAACATGACGCTATGCGGTCTTATATCAAGGAGTCATTGGAGAAGGGTCATATCAGACCATCCTCTTCACCCTTAGGTGCCGGTTTTTTCTTTGTGGCCAAAAAGGATGGTTCATTAAGGCCGTGTATTGATTATCGTCTTTTGAACAATATTACTGTGAAATATCAATACCCGTTACCCTTGATTTCTGACCTGTTTTCCAGGGTGAAAAACGCTACTTGGTTTACCAAGCTTGACCTCAGGGGGGCATATAACCTTATTCGCATTAAGCACGGGATGAATGGAAGACGGCATTCAATACCCCGGAGGGGCATTTTGAGTACCTTGTGATGCCCTTTGGGCTCACTAATGCTCCTTCTGTCTTCCAGTCCTTCATGAATGACATTTTCAGGGATTTTGTGGATACATTTCTGATTGTTTATTTGGATGATATCTTGATTTTTTCTAATGACTGGGACTCTCATGTGAAACATGTTCGAACTGTATTCCAGATTTTGAGAGAGAATGCTCTGTATGTGAAGGGATCAAAGTGTCTTTTTGGTGTACAGAGGATCTCATTTCTGGGATTCATTTTGTCCCCATCTGTTATTGAAATGGACCCGGTCAAGGTTCAGGCCATCTGTGATTGGGTCCAACCTACTTCATTAAAGGCTCTTCAAAGATTTTTGGGTTTTGCCAATTTTTATCGTAAATTTATTGGTAATTTCTCGGTTATTGTTAAACCATTAACTGATTTGACCAAAAAGGGTTCTGATGTGGTGAATTGGCCTCCTGAGGCAGTCTCTGCATTTCAGGAACTTAAGCAGAGATTCACTTCTGCTCCTGTTCTACGGCAGCCTGATGTTTCTCTGCCATTTCAGGTGGAGGTTGATGCCTCTCTGAAATTGGGGCAGGTGCTGTTTTGTCCCAAAAAGATCCAGAGACCTCTAAAAGTAACCCTTGTGCCTTTTTCTCTCGAAAATTTTCTCCTACTGAACGTAATTATGACGTGGGTAATCGGAGTTATTGGCCATGAAGTGGGCTTTTGAAGAGTGGAGACATTGGCTGGAGGGAGCCAAACATCAGGTGGTGGTCCTTACTGACCATAAGAATCTGGTTTATCTGGAATCTGCCAAGCGACTCAATCCTAGACAGGCCAGGTGGGCCTTGTTTTTCACACGTTTTAATTTTGTGGTTTCCTTTCTTCCTGGCACTAAGAATGTTAAGGCGGATGCCCTCTCGAGGAGCTTCCTTGCGGACTCTCCTGAGTTATCTGATCCTTCTGTTATTTTGAAAGAGGGTGTAGTTCTTTCCGCCATCTCACCTAATTTGAGACTTGCTCTGGAGGGATGTCAGGAGGATAGGCCCGAGCGCTGCCCTGTTGGAAAATTGTTTGTCCCGGACCAGTGGAAAAAGAGTGTGATGTCTGAGATTCATTGTTCCGCGTTGGCTGGGCATCCCGGAATTTTTGGTGCCAGAGACTTGGTTAGTCGGTCCTTTTGGTGGCCTACCTTGTCTCGTGATGTCAGGGAATTTGTGCAGTCCTGCGGGACTTGCTCTCGCTCCAAGCCTTGCTCTCGCTCTAGTGGTTTGTTGATGCCATTGCCTGTGCCCAAGAGACCATGGACCCATATCTCTATGGATTTCATTTCCGACCTTCCTGTTTCTCAGAGAATGACCGCCATCTGGGTGATTTGTGATAGGTTTTCTAAGATGATACATCTTGTGCCATTACCTAAGTTGCCTTCCTCCTCTGAATTGGTGCCGTTGTTCCTTCAGCACGTGGTTCGTTTACACGGCATTCCTGAGAACATAGTGTCTGACAGAGGAGTCCAGTTTGTTTCCAGATTTTGGAGGACTTTTTGTTCTAAACTGGGTGTTCAATTGTCTTTCTCCTCGGCATTTCATCCTCAGACCAATGGTCAAACTGAGAGAACAAACCAGACATTGGAGACTTATCTAAGATGCTTTGTGTCTGCTGATCAGGATGACTGGGTCTCTATTTTGCCTTTGGCTGAGTTTGCTCTTAATAATAGGGCTAGCTCTGCCACTTTGATGTCTCAGTTTTTCTGTAATTCTGGGTTTCACCCTCGATTTTCTTCAGGACAGACGGAGGCTTCTGTCTGTCCAGGTGTTGACTCTGTTGTGGAGCGTATGCAACAGATTTGGGACCAGGTAGTGGAGAGGTTGTCCCTCTCTCAGGAGAGGGCCCAGCGGTTTGCTAACCGGCATAGGACTGATGGTCCTCGGTTTAAAGTGGGTGACTTGGTCTGGTTGCCCTCAAAAAATATTCCTATGAGAGTAACATCTCCTAAATTTAAGCCTAGGTTCATTGGACCTTATAAGATCATAGAGATTCTTAATCCTGTTTCTTTTCGTTTGCTTCTTCCAGGGACATTTAAGATCCATAACGTGTTCCACAAGTCCTTGTTGAAGAGGTTTGTTGAGCCAGTGGTTCCTGCTGCTGTGCCTCCTGACCCTGTTTTGGTTGAGGGCAATCTGGAGTATGTGGTTGAGAAAATATTAGATTCTCGTTTTTCTAGACGGAAACTCCAGTATTTGTTAAATGGCGAGGTTTATGGTCCATGAAGACAATACTTGGGTGTTTGCTTTTCGGACACCATGCTAGGAGCCACATCCCTTGCGTATCATAGAACTCATCCTGA
>JARQOD010008884.1:0-33734 GCA_033576555.1 Oophaga sylvatica
AAAAATAAGTAAAAAATAAAAAAAAAAATTTATTCTTTTTTAAATCACTTATGATTCCAGCCCCATCCAATGCCAAGCCTTTGTTAGTCCTGCATTAATTTCTTTCGAAGTGATATGTCATTTAATGTTGGTTTTAAATATGAAAAGGGGAATTTTTTTAAAAAAATTTTTATTTCCTTGTAAATCCACAAATAATTTTTCATCCCGGCCCGTTGCCCGGGGGGCCTTTTTAAAATGGACTGAGAATTTTTCCCCCAAAAATTCCCCGGGGCAGATATTCTAATGGAAAAGCAGTCATGTACCATATTAAACATCAATGGTGAATCGGGGGTTGGGGGGAGTTAACCTGTTTATGGTGCCAAAAGTCCTACAAAACATTTAAAAACCGCGGGCCCTCATATCAACGGTGTCGGCGGGGTTTTAGGTAAATTAGTGTTTGTGATTTAACACTTCCGTTTTTGGGGGAGATTTAAAAAATTTTTTCAAATTCTTTTTAAAATTGGGTTTAAAATCCCATAATACTCCCAGCAAAATCAGTGAGCCAAAAGAGTGAAAATTACATTAAAATTAGTTTCCCTTTTTTTTAAAACAAAAAGGACAATTTTTTTTTCCCCTTAGGGAGAAAACCCAATTCTCTTGGGAGGGAAAAGGGCAAAAGGGTTAAAGGGGTGATATTTTTTAGTTTTGCTATTGTGCCCGCTTTTGCTCATAATTTAGGAAAAATAGCTGCAAAGTAAATGTAAAACTGTATTTTAAAAAGAAAATAATGGGTGAAAAAAAATGATTATAATTTAAATTTAGGCTTTAAAAACCCAATTTCAAAAGTGTAACTTCAGTTTTGAAATTGGTAAAATAAAAGGGGTTTTAAAAATTTAAATTTTAAAGTGGAAGAAATTTTTTAATTTTTGTTTGTTAAAAAACTATGTATTTTTTAATTATAAAATCTAAAATATGTGTTCCATTTTTACTAAATTTATTGTGTATTGAATTTTATGTCGACAGCTTTTTTCAAATTTTGGTAATTTATGTGCTTGTCCAGGACTGTAAAAAAAAATTTTAAAGGAATTTTTTAAAACCAACAAATTACTTTCTTTTAAAAACCTTGATTCCATGCCGCCACTCCGGTAACCATGCCTTTTTTACGGGGGCCCGCTGATTTTTTGTTGCAGAATGAATGTAATTTTTAATGGTAGGATTTTAAAAAAAAAAGAGGTTTAGTAGTTAAAATTTTTTACTTACCTTGTAAAACCACAAATAAATTTTAGCATCCCCCGCCCAGTTGTCCTGGGGTTCTTTTTAAAATGGATCAGCAATTTTTTTCCAACTACCTGGGGGAGTATTGCTAGCGGGCCCAAAGCAGCTGTCCATATTTAAAATCAATGGGGAAGTAAGGGTTGGGTACGAAAACCCGTGTTGGTCAGCTCAAAAAACGTACAAACAGCTTAAAACAATGCGGCCCCCCTATAAAAAGTGGTGCGGCAGGGGTTTTTAGGTAAAAACTAGCTTTTGGATTTAAACATTGCCTGTTTTTTGGTAGATTTGAATAAAATTGAACAATTTTTTAAAAATTATGGTTTACAAATACCCCCAAATCTACCTGTACAAAATTAGATGAAAACCAATGAGTGAAGTTCATTAAAAAATTGCTTTCCCCAAATTTAACAAATGGACCAACTTTTTGTTTTGCCCCGGGGGGAGAAAAAAAAACTTCTCTTGGGGAGGAAAGGACAGAAGGGGGGTTTTGGAGGGGGGTGATTTTTTTTAAATTTTTCAAGTTCCTTTTTCTATTACTCATAATTTGGGGAAAAAAAGGGGCAAAGTAAATGTAATACTGATTTTAAGAAAGTATGTAAGGGGGGAAAATAAAGTTTTAAATTTTTTTTTATTTAGGCTTTAAACCCAATTATAAAAGTAGTAACTGTCATTTTTGAAATTGGTAAAAATAAAGAATTTAAAAAGAATCTTTAAGGTAGTGGAAGTAATTATTTTTAAGCTTCTGTCTTTTTAACTCAAAATTTCTTTTAATTATGTCACTAAAGAGATGTGTTACCATTTTTTATTATAATGTTATTTGTTATTGAATGTGTTTATGTCGACAGCTTTCGTACATAATTGTAGGTAATTTTATGTGCTTGTCCAGGACTTGTAAAAAAATAATGTACAAGGAAAAAGTAAATAACCAAAAATTATTACTCCCTTTTTAAATCACCTATATTTCCATGCCGCCACTCCGGTAATGCAAACAGCCTTTGTTCGTGGCCTGCAGGATTTCTTTTTGTATGCAGAAGTGATATGTCATTTAAACTATGTAGGATTTTAAGATATGGAAACAGGGAAGAGTAGTTAAAATTATTTTTACCTTGTAAATCCACAAATAATTTGGCATCAGCGGCCCAGTTGTCCTGCTGGTCCCTTTTTAAAATGGACTGCAGCAATTTTGTCCCAACAAAAATCCTCGGGACAGATATTCAGTAATGGCCAATGAGTCATGTACCATATTTAAAATCAAGGTGGAAGTCAGGGATTGCGGGTAGCTATAACCTGTGTATGGTCAGCTCAAAATCCTACAAAACATTGCGAAACCTGCAGGACCATCATATCAACAATGTGAAGCGGCAGGGAGTTTTTAGGTAAAATTAGCTGTTTGTGAGTTTAAAAACTTCCCTGCTTTGTGGTCAGATTTGAATAATGTTGAACAAATTCTTAAAAACTTATGGTTTTTCAAATACCCATAATACTACCCCGTCAAAGTCTAGGATCCAATGAGTGAAGATTACATTAAAATTAACTTTCCTAATTTATAAGCAAATGGACTAACTTTTTGTTTTTGCCTTAGGTGGCGAAAACACAATTCTCTTGGGAGGAAAGAACAGCTAAGGGGTTATGGAGGAGGCTGATATTTTTTTAATTTTTTTCAAAGTGTGCCTGATCTATTACTCAGATTTAGGAAAAGTAGCTGCAAATAAATGTAATACATGTATTTTAAAAGAAAGTATAGTAAGGGTAAAACAATGTTCTAATTTAATTTAGGCTTTAAGACCCAATTATCAAAAGTAGTAACTGCCATTTGATAAATTCGGTAAAATAATAGAGATGTTAAAATGTAACTTTAAGGTAGTGGAAGAACTTATTTTTAAGCTCAAGTCTTTTTATAACTCTATAGTATGTTTTAATTAAACATCAAAAGTGATTTTGCTAACATTTTTTACTATAATTATTATTGTTCTATTAAGTGCTTTCTGACGCTATCTGTCAAAGGTAGGTACTTTTTATTCTTTCCAGGACTTTGTAAAAAAAATAATGTACAAGGAGTAGAAAATAACCAACAATTATTACTTTTCTTTTAAACACCATATTTATTGCCGCCACTCGGGTAATGCCATCAGCCTTTGTTCGGGCCGCAGTGATTTTTTTGGTTGCAGAAGGGTATGTCATTTTAACTGTGTGGATTTTAAATAGGGAAAAACAAGGAATTAGTAGTTAAAATTATTACTTACCTTGTAAATCCACAAATTTGCATCACCGGTCCAGTTGTCCTGCTGGTCCTTGTTAAAATGGACTGCAGCAATTTTTCCCAACAATATCCTCGGACGATATTGCTAGCAATGGCCAATGCAGTCATTACCAAAATTAACATCAATGGTGAAGCAGGATTGCCGGTAGCTGAAACCTGTGTTGGTCAGCTAAAACCTACAAACGTTGTCAAAAAACCTCGGACCACATATCAACAGTGTGATCGGCAGGGAGTTTTTAGGTAAAATCTAGCTGTTTTGAGTTTAACACATTCCCTGCTTTGTGGTCAGATTTAAAAATGTTGAACAAATTCTTTAATAAATTAGTGGTTTTTACAAACACCCATAATACTACCCATTCATGTCTGATGAGTCCAATAAGTGAGATTACATTAAAATTCTTTCCTAATTTATAAGCAAAGGACTAATTTTTTGTTCTCCTTGGTGGCAAAAAACAAAACTTTCTTGGGATGGAAAGGACTCTAGGGGGTTAGGGAAAAGGGGGCGGGATTTTTTTAGATTTTTGCTATGTGTGCCTGATCTATTAGCTTTTAATTATGAAAGTAGCTGAAAAGTAAATGTAATCATGTATTTTAAGAAAGTATAGTAATGGGTGAAAATAATGATTCAAAATTTTTAAATTTGGCTTTAAGACCCAATTATCAAAAGTAGTAACTGTCAGTTTTGATAATTCGGTAAAAAATAGAGATGTTAAAATGTAATCTTAAGGTAGGTGGAAGTAACTTTTTTTTAAGTTCTTAGTCGTTATAACTCTATTTTATTTTTTAAAAATTATCATCTAAAGATGATGTGTTAATGTTTTTACTTATAGATTATTATTGTGTTATTGAATGTGTTTGTTACCTGTTCTGTACAAAGTTGTAGTACATTTTATGTGCTTGTCCAGGCTTGTAAAAAAAAATTACAAGGAGTATAAAATAACCAATATTTAAATTTTCTTTAAATCACCGTATTTCCATGCCGCCACTCCCGGTTTGCCATCAGCCTTTGTTCTCCTGCAGTGATTATCTTCTGTTGCAGAAGTGTAGTACATTTTAAAACTGGTAGGATTTTAAGATATGGAAACAGAGGAATTATAGTTAAAATTATTACTTACCTGTAAATCCACAAATAAATTTTGCATCCCCCGGGGCCCCGTTGTCCTTCTGGTTGTGTTAAAATGGACTGCAGCATTTTGTCCCCCAACATATCCTGGGACAGATATTGCTAGTCAATGGCCAATGCAGTCATGTTCCATTTCACATCAATGGTGAAGTCAGGGATTGCCCGGGAGCTGTAAACCCGTGTAGGTCAGCTCAAAAGTCGTACAAAACAGTCTTCAAACGGGAGGACCATATATCAACAGGGGTAGCGGGGGAGTTTTTAGGTAAAATCTAGTGTTTGTGAGTTTAACACATTGCCTGCTTTTGGAGATTTTAAATATTGAACAAATTCTTTAAAAACTTAGTGGTTATACAAATACCAATAATATACCTAATACAAAGTCTAGATGAAATCCAATGGGTGAAGATTACATTAAAATTAGCTTTCCAAAAATTTTAAAACAAAGGACTAACTTATGTTTGGCCTCAGGTGGCGAAACACACTTCTCTTTGGGGATGGAAAGGACAGCTAGGGGGTTATGGGGAGGTGATATTGTGGGTCTGCGGAACGCCCCAAATATATAAAGTGGAGAGGTGCGTTCGCTGCCCGGGGGTCCACCGTGCAAGCGAAGCCTGCTGCAAATAATATAAAGAAAGTAGCGAACTCTGTTATCCCCAGAGTCGCTAAAATAAACGCGTAGGCGTTGTGGCATAAGTGCGACTCTTTAATCCCCGAGCCGCTAACAATGCCACAGCGCTATATGGCGAAATGTGCGAACTCCTTTGCTTCAGTGAGCCCAAAAATAAAACGCTAGGGCGCTGTCTAGCGTCGAGAGCGAACCCGTTGGCACAGAGCCGCTGAGAACAAAACCGGTCCTGTCAGGCTCTCAGGCACACGGTTAATTGCTAACGAGCAAAACGTGGTCATGCCTAATGTCCTCGCGGGAGTCACCGCAATCATGGCATCTGAACGCCAGACCCTGAAACGGAATCAAATTCCTCACCGGTTTTGCCGGTATCTAGGGCATCTAGGACCCCGACCCGACAGCTAGCACACTAAATCCTCACTGATTAAGTCGGTTTTAGTGGCTTATTTCAGCCGGGTCCCCAACCCACACACGCATGACCACACTGGCGCATAGCAACAATGGTTGATATTAGCGCATTGGCGGCCAGCCATGCTACCCTTTATGAACAGCTACGGGACCTTCCGGGGAAAAAAGCCCCTGAAACCTGTTTAGAAGATGTAGTAACAGGGCTTCCGGCGGGCCAATAGGAGCTGCTGCGTACCTGAGCATGTCCCCCTGATCTCCAATGAGAATCCACTCTGGGCACCTCGAAGGGAAAATGCAGGATTTGTCCCAAAGACATTTTCCCCAAATGGCTTAATAGCAATCCAGAAAGGCAGCACAAGTCACTCCCCAGTAGTGGAGTATCAAGATCTTGGACGACGTTCTGCGACGGGTCCACTGCGCCGGAGATGAATGGGAGACCGCAGCGGCACTGGTTCGAGACTCCCCTTGTGCAGGAGCGGAAACCAAACCCTCACATTACCCCCCTTCTTTTGGGCCTCGTTTCATTCAAAGGCAGTGATGAGTGCGGAGGTGAACATGCTCGGCAGGCTCCCAAGACCTATCCTCAGGCCTAGCCCCTCCATCCACCAAATAAAACTTTTTGCCCCTTCCACCTTACACCCCCGATGGCGTTCCCCTCATGGTCATCCGCAGATAAAACCCGTGTCCCGGCAGATACTCAGAAAAACCGGGACAGACACGGGTTTCGGGAGGGACACTGAAAGGTGTCGGAGATACCCAGGCGTGGTGGAAAGCTAAACGGTAACCAAAGGGGGTAACTGCTCGAGGACCTTGAATGGACCCAGGTACGGGTGCCAATTTAGTGGACTCAACTCGCGCCTGATGTTACGGGCGGAGAGCTACCCCAAAAATCCCAGGAAAAGTAGGAGCAGGGGCCGAGGGCGGCCGAAGACCTCATCCTCTCTTTGGAGGCCTGAAGGCATCCTGATGTGGTCCAAAGTCCCTGCCTCCACCCCAGTCTGCCCCCGGGAAAATCGGCGGAAGACACGGGCAAGGCACTGGTACCCGCGGATGCTGACCGTAGTTAGGAGGAATGGGGTCTGCCCCGGTGGAATCAGTCACGCTTTGTTTAATGCAACTCACCCATGGTGCAAGGATGCCAGTCACCTGACTGCTGAGACAAAATGTCGTAGATAGGTGCCAAGGTTTGGGTTGGCCCTCTCTACCAACCCATTCGTCTCAGGATGGTACGCTGAAGAAGATTTAACTTAATACTGAGTAGACGACAAAGCTCCTCCAGAACCGAGACGCAAACTGGGGACCTCGGTCACTGAAAATTTGTCCGCATGCCGGGTAAACGGAAGATTTTTTTTGCCTTTAACAAACAGCGCTGCCGAGCCCAAAGAAGGTAACCGTGGTAGTGGCACCAGATGCACCATTTTAAGAAATGGTCGGTGATTCCCCAAAATGATGGTGCAACCCCGGGGATTTGGGCAAGCCCACCACAAAGCCCAAATCCCAACCATCCCCAGGGCCTGTCTGCCACCGGCAAAGGGTAAAGTAACCCAGCTGGCCGTTGTTGTGGGGGACTTTTTTTTGGCGCAGGAACACCCCCAAACATAGTCCCCAACATCACGGACCATATGCGCCACCAATATGCCTCGCCAGCAATTCAGATGTCCTCTTTGCCCCAAAGTGTCACCCACCCTGGCGAATGTGCCAAAATTCCTCCGGTCGCAAATTTGTAGGCACAAAAGTCTTGCCCGGGGGCACGACTCTAGCGAAAGGGGCACTGTTTTCAGGCTCTCTGTGGGACGATAACCGAGGCTCCTCCCTTCCTCCTCGAGGACACCACAACGAGAGAGAGCGTCGGCCGAATGTTCTTCTCTCCGAGAGGAAATCGTGTGAAATGAAAAACCGGGGGAAGAAAAAAGGGCCTCTGGCTTGGCAGAATTAAGCCGCTGGGCTGTCTGAAGATATACCCGGTTTTTTGTTTATCCGTGAAGACTTGGAGGAAAGCGACTCCCTCCAACAGATGTCTCCACTCCGAGAAGGCCAATTCTTGCTAGAAACCCCTTCCCCATGGGAATAATTCTTCTCTGCTGGTGTGAAAAAGTCTTGGAGAAAAAGAACATGGATTTCCGCCTTGGCATCCTTTTGGAAGAGGACTGCTCCACACCAACGGACGAGGCATCCACCTCCAATATAAATGGCTTATCAACTCGGGGCGATGTAGGGGGGAAACTCTAGCGAAATGAGACTTAATAGACGTGAAGGCCTTGGAGACCCCCTTCAGACCACAATTTGGGATTATCCCTTTTTGGTAAGGGCAACCACGGGAGCTACCAAAGTTGAGAAGTGGGAAGAACTGACGGTAGGTATTAATGAACCCCTAAAGCGCTGCACCGCCTTTAGAGGGGGGGGTTTTTGCCAGTCCTCACCACCTGTAGTTTGGCAGAATCCATAGCCAATCCCTGGGGGAGATATATAGCCCAAGAAAGGTAAGGATCCTTTTCAAAAAACAAAATTTCTCCAATTTGCGTAAAAGGGAATTTGCCCGTAAGGTCAGACCCTGCCAACATCCCTCCGGTGGGAGTCAAATCTGGAGAGAAGAGAATATATCATCCAATAGACTACGACAGGTGGAGAGATATCCCGGAAGATGTCTTGACAAAGTCTTGGAAAACGACTGGACTTACAGAGCCCCAAAAGGGGATCACCAATATTCGTAAGCCCATCCCTGGTTTAAAAGCCGTCTTCCATTCGCCCCTCACGGGGCGATTTGGTTTAACACCGCGCAGACTAGTTTTAGTGAATACCCTTGCCCCCCCGAAGCCTATCAAATAGCTCAAGATCGGGGGCAACGGGTACTGTTTTTAACGGTGATGGCGTTAAGACCCCGTAATCAATACACGGAGCAATTCTCCGATTTTCTTCTGCACAAAAAAAAATCTGCCCCTGCCGGTGACACCGACTTCCTAATAAACCCTCTTGCCAGGTTCTCCTGAATATTGCGACATGGCCTCTGTTCAGGAAGGGAGGGGATAGACCCTTCCCCGAGGAGGTTCTGCCACCCGGCAAAGGTCGATAGGACATCAAGGGGGGATGAGGGGAAGAGTCTCCGAGCCTTCTTGGAGAACACGTTGCATAGACCCCTAGTGCTTGGGAAGGGAGTAGTCTGCGGGGTAACCAGTAGTGGGAACCTGAACGCAACTTCTGACACATCTGCCTGTACATGCATCACTCCAACCCAGTATCCTACCGAAGTCCACCTATATGTGGGGGTGGAAAGGAGCCAGGTATACCCTTTGTAGGATTTTCGTCTTTCCTGGGAAGGACGAGTAGGGAAATAATTCCTATTTGGAAGGAGATACAGACAATGCAAGTGGGGACTGTCTGGTGTTAAAATTTTTGAGGGCAATGACGACCCATCACTCCCGACAGTCACTGATTTGCAAACGCCACCAGAGGTATTGCATAACGGCGAGCAAAGCTAGAGGACATGAAATTCCCCTCTGCTCCTGAGTCCACACAAAGGTCGGCGGGAGAATGGAAGACCAACAGTAATTGTCCCTTTAAGTGTCATCTTGGAGGAAAATGCCGCGTCTCTAGTAAACCCTCCTCCCAGGGCCACTAACACGATCGTTCCCCGATCGCTGGGACATCTGTTGGCATGTGTCTGTCTGCTGAAAAATGGTACAGACCACGGATACTCACGGCCGAGACTAGGTCCGCATGAGGAACTTCTGTGGCCTTTTGAGGTTCGGACGCCAGATCGGGGTTTTCGGAGGTTTGGCAAAGGTGGGAGCCAACCGAATCCTTTTGCCTACACTGGGCCCGCTCCAACCTCCGCTCGTGAAAAGGAGGTCAATGGGTAGATATGGGAAAGCTTCTCCAGGGGCGGGAAATCCCCGGTAGCCAAAGCGTCTTTAACATGGTCAGCCAGTCCCCGCCAGTAAAAGGAATAAATTATCAGCAACTATCAGCAGCCAGAGTCCGAAACGGACAAAATGACTGCCAAAGACGAAACCCCTGTGTCAATGCCAGCAGTTGTTAGCGCCGTATCGTGGGTGACCTGGGGTCTAAAAATAACTTTTTGAGCCTCCAAGAAACGAGGAGCATCCGCACCAAAACGTCACGCGCTCCCACGCGGCGTTCCCACCCCAAACCTCTGACGGGTGAGAAGTGAAAAAAACCCACTTGTCCCGATCCGGGGGAAAACGTTGCAGCCAAAGTCGAGATGTATGAGCACTGACTCATGAATCCCCGACATTTGCTTGCTATCACCGGCAAACTTGTCAGGAAGCGGGAGGTGGGATAATGTAGGGGCAGAGGTGGCAGGACAAACTGGCTGCAGCCACGCTAGCAGTTTTGAACAGCGACTGCGGTAACATCCACAGCTGAGGTTGTGCTTCAAGAGCCTCCAACCTACCCTTCAGCTGCTGGATGTATGCAATAGACGTGTTCGTCCGCCATTTTACTAGCCAGACCCTGGCGCTAATATTATGTTAGGGTCTGCGGAACGCACCAAATATATAAAGTGGAGAGGTGCGTTCGCAGCCCGGGGTCCACCGTGCAAGCGAAGCCTGCTGCTCGTAAGATGACGAAAGTAGCGAACTCTGTTATCCCGCAGAGTCGCTAAAATAAACGCCGTAGCACGTTGTGGCAGTAAGTGCAGACTCTGTTAATCCCCAGAGCCGCTAACAGGATGCCACAGCGCTATATGGCGATATGTGCGAACTCACTTAGCTTCAGTGAGCCGCAAAGTAAAACGCTAGGGCGCTTTTCTAGCGTCGAGAGCGAACCCCGTTACGTCACAGAGCCGCTGAGAACAAAACCGTGTCCTGTCAGGCTCTCAGGCACACGGTTAATTGCTAAGCGAGCATAATACGTGGTCATGCGCTAATGTCCCTCGCGGGAGTCACCCGCAATCTATGGCGTCTGAACGCCAGACCCTGAATACGGCAATCAAACTCCTCACCGGTTATGCGTAATCTAGGGCATCTAGGACACCGACCCTGACCAGCTAGCACACTAAACTCCTCACCGATTAAGTCGGTATTCTAGTGGCTTATTTCAGCCCGGGTCCCTAACCACACACATGCATGACCACACTGGCGCATAGCATACAATGGTTGATATTAGCGCATGGCGGCCCAGCCATGCTACCCTTTTATAGCAACAGCTACAGGACCTTCCAGGAACAAGGACCAAGAGAACTGTTCAGAAGACTAGTAGTAACAGGGGCCTTCTGGCGGGCCAATAGGAGCTGCTGCAGTACCTGAGCATGTGACCCCTGATCTCCAATGAGAGATCTCACTCTGGGCACGCTCAGAAGGGAAAAATGCAGGACTTTGTCCCAAAGAGTCTGCTCCAGAACTGGCTATAATGGCAGATCCAGGAAAGGCAGCAGCAAGTCACTGCCCAGTAGTGGAGTGGGCAAGACGCTTGGGAACGACGTCTCTGCTGAGCAGGCTCCACTGCAGCCGGAGATGAATGGAGACCGCAGTGGCACTGGTTCGAGACTCCCTTTTGCGGGAACTCGAACCCTAACAGATATTTTTTAAATTTTGCTAAGTGTGCCTTATCTATTGCTCATAATTTAGGAAAAGTAGCTGCAAAGTAAATGTAATACATGTATTTTAAAAAAGTATAGTAATGGGTGAAAATAATGATTCATAATTTTAATTATTTAGGCTTTAAGACCCAATTATCAAAAGTAGTAACTGTCAGTTTTGATAATTCGGTAAAATAATAGAGATGTTAAAAAGTATCTTTAAGGTAGTGGAAGTAACTTATTTTTTAAGCTTCTTAGTCTTTTATAACTCCATAGTACGTTTTAATTATGATCATCTAAAGATGATGTGTTACCATGTTTTTACTTATAGATTATTATTCTGTTATTGAATGTGTTATGTCTGACAGCTATTCTGTACATAAGTTGTAGGTACATTTTATGTGCTTGTCCAGGACTTGTAAAAAAATAATGTACAAGGAGATAAATAACCAACAATTATTATTCTCTTTTAAATCACCTATATTTCCATGCCGCCACCCCGGTAATGCCATCAGCCTTTGTTACGTGGCCTGCAGTGATTATCTTCTGTATGCAGAAGTGATATGTACATTTTAAACTTGTAGGATTTTAAGATATGGAAACAGGACAGAGTAGTTAAAATTATTACTTACCTTGTAAATCCACAAATAAATTTGAGCATCACCGGCCCAGTTGTCCTGCTGGTCCTTGTTAAAATGCACTGCAGCAATTTTGTCCCAACATTATCCTCGGTACAGATATTGCTAGTCAATGGCCAATGCAGTCATGTACCATATTAACATCAATGGTGAAGTCAGGGATTGCGGGTAGCTATAACCTGTGTATGGTCAGCTCAAAAGTCCTACAAAACAGTTGCGAAAACCTGCAGGACCATCATATCAACAATGTGATAGCGGCAGGGAGTTTTTAGGTAAAATCTAGCTGTTTGTGAGTTTAACACATTCCCTGCTTTGTGGTCAGATTTGAATAATGTTGAACAAATTCTTTAAAAACTTATTGGTTTTACAAATACCCATAATACTACCCAGTACAAAGTCTAGATGAGTCCAATGAGTGAAGATTACATTAAAATTAGCTTTCCTAATTTATAAGCAAATGGACTAACTTTTTTGTTCTGCCTTAGGTGCAGAAAACACAATTCTCTTGGAGATGGAAAGAACAGCTAAAGGGGTTATGTAGGAGGCTGATATTTTTTACATTTTTGCAATGTGTGCCTGATCTATTAGCTCATGATTTAGGAAAAGTAGTGCAAAGTAAATGTAATACATGTATTTTAAGAAAGTATAGTATGGGTGAAAATAATGATTCATAATTTTAATTTAGGCTTAAGACCCAATTATCAAAAGTAGTAACTGCCAGTTTTGATAATTCGGTAAAATAATAGAGATGTTAAAATGTAATCTTTAAGGTAGTGGAAGTAACTTATTTTTAAGCTACTAAGTCTGTTATAACTCTATAGTATGTTTTAATTATGAACATCTAAAGATGATGTGCTAACATGTTTTTACTCATAGATTATTATTGTGCTATTGAATGTGCTATGTCTGACAGCTGTTCTGTACATAAGTTGTAGGTACATTTTTATGTGCTTGTCCAGGACTTGTAAAAAAAATAATGTACAAGGAGTAGTAAATAACCAACAATTATTACTTCTCTTTTAAATCACCTATATTTACTTGCCGCCACTCGGGTAATGCCATCAGCCTTTGCTACGTGGCCTGCAGTGATTATCTTCTGTATGCAGAAGTGATATGTACATTTTAAGCTGTGTAGGATTTTAAGATATGGAAACAGAGGAATTAGTAGTTAAAATTATTACTTACCTTGTAAATCCACAAATATTTGAGCATCACCGGTCCAGTTGTCCTGGTGGTCCTTGTTAAAATGGACTGCAGCAATTTTGTCCCAACAATATCCTCGGGACAGATATTGCTAGTCAATGGCCAATGCAGTCATGTACCATATTAACATCAATGGTGAAGTCAGGGATTGCCGGTAGCTGTAACCTGTGTATGGTCAGCTCAAAAGTCCTACAAAACAGTTGTCAAAAACCTGCAGGACCATCATATCAACAGTGTGATAGCGGCAGGGAGTTTTTAGGTAAAATCTAGCTGCTTGTGAGTTTAACACATTGCCTGCTTTGTGGTCAGATTTGAATAATGTTGAACAAATTCTTTAAAAAATTAGTGGTTTTACAACACCCCATAATACACCAGTACAATGTCTAGATGAGTCCAATAAGTGAAGATTACATTAATATTAGCTTTCCTAATTTATAAAGCAAATGGACTAATTTTTTGTTCTGCCTTAGGTGGCAGAAAACACACTTCTCTTGGAGATGGAAAGGACAGCTAGAGGGGTTATGGAGGAGGCTCATATTTTTTAGATTTTTGCTATGTGTGCCTGATCTATTAGCTCATAATTTAGGAAAAGTAGATGCAAAGTAAATGTAATACATGTATTTTAAGAAAGTATAGTAATGGGTGAAAATAATGATTCATAATTTTAATTTAGGCTTTAAGACCCAATTATCAAAAGTAGTAACTGTCAGTTTTGATAATTTGGTAAAATAATAGAGATGTTAAAATGTAATCTTTAAGGTAGTGGAAGTAACTTATTTTTAAGCTTCTTAGTCTGTTATAACTCTATAGTATGTTTTAATTATGATCATCTAAAGATGATGTGTTACCATTTTTTACTTATAGATTATTATTGTGTTATTGAATGTGTTATGTCTGACAGCTGTTCTGTACATAAGTTGTAGGTACATTTTATGTGCTTGTCCAGGACTTGTAAAAAACAATAATGTACAAGGAGTAGTAAATAACCAACTATTATTAATTTTCTTTTAAATCACCTGTATTTCCATGCCGCCACTCCGGTAATGCCATCAGCCTTTTTTACGTGGCCTGCAGTGATTATCTTCTGTATGCAGAAGTGATATGTACATTTTAACTGTGTAGGATTTTAAGATATGGAAACAGAGGAATTAGTAGTTAAAAATTATTACTTACCTTGTAAATCCACAAATAAATTTTAGCATCACCGGCCCAGTTGTCCTGCTGGTTCTTGTTAAAATGGACTGCAGCAATTTTGTCCCAACAATATCCTCGGGACAGATATTGCTAGTCAATGGCCAAAAGCAGTCATGTACCATATTAACACCAATGGTGAAGTCAGGGATTGCCGGTAGCTGTAACCTGTGTATGGTCAGCTCAAAAGTCGTACAAAACAGTCTTCAAAACAATGCAGGACCATCATATCAACAGTGTGATAGCGGCAGGGAGTTTTTAGGTAAAATCTAGCTGTTTGTGAGTTTAACACATTGCCTGCTTTGTGGTCAGATTTGAATAATATTGAACAAATTCTTTAAAAACTTAGTGGTTATACAAATATCCATAATACTACCTAGTACAAAGTCTAGATGAAATCCAATGGGTGAAGATTACATTAAAATTAGCTTTCCTAAATTATAAGCAAATGGAATAACTTTTTGTTTTGCCTCAGGTGGCAGAAAACACACTTCTCTTGGAGATGGAAAGGACAGCTAGAGGGGTTATGGAGGAGGCTGATATTTTTTTAAATTTTGCTAAGTGTGCCTTATCTATTAGCTCATAATTTAGGAAAAGTAGCTGCAAAGTAAATGTAATACATGTATTTTAAGAAAGTATAGTAATGGGTGAAACTAATGATTCATAATTTTATATTTAGGCTTTAAGACCCAATTATCAAAAGTAGTAACTGTCAGTTTTGATAATTCGGTAAAATAATAGAGATGTTAAAAAGTAACCCTTAAGGTAGTGGAAGTAACTTATTTTTAAGCTTCTTAGTCTGTTATAACTCTATAGTACGTTTTAATTATGATCATCTAAAGATGATGTGTTACCATGTTTTTACTTATAGATTATTATTCTGTTATTGAATGTGTTATGTCTGACAGCTAGTGTTGAGCGATACTGCTCGATATCTAAAAATATCGGATCGGAATGGTATCGCCGATATCACTAAATATCGGCGATATCCGATTCCGATACCGGAAGTCCCATGTAAGTCTATGGGAACAAAATATCGCAACTAAAAAAAACCTTTATTTCCTTGTAAACACTAAATATACACACATAGAATACATATATATATATATACATGTCATTGTGACATATATATATACATATATGTATAGTTTATACACTTCTACATAGTAAAATATCCTCTGATTCAATTGCCGGGTAAAGCCGGCTTCTGTGAAAAGACAGAAGCACCCAACATGAAATGACACTTGGTGTACATAGGGTTAACCATGTCTTTTCATGTCCTTTGCTATCTGATTTGCACAAACAATTACATCAGTCTATGTGTGCAAAATTTCACACCTGTAGGGGTTAATTAAAGGTGTAAATTCGTTGTAAAAAAAAACGGACTTTTTTGCTACGAATTTACACCTTTAATTAACCCCTACAGGTGTGAAATTTTGCACACATAGACTGATGTAATTGTTTGTGCAAATCAGATAGCAAAGGACATGAAAAGACATGGTTAACCCTATGTACACCAAGTGTCATTTCATGTCGGGTTCTGCATTTTCACAAAAGCCTGCAATTGAATTAGCGGCTATTATACTATGTAGAAGTGTATGAACTATAAATATAAATATATATATATATATGTGTCACAAATTCAATGACATGTATATATATATATATGAGGTGTAAAATTGTTTAAAAAAAATGCGTGGGCTCCCGCCCTATTTTCGCAACCAGACAAAGCCAGCGAATGGGGGCAGATAATAATAGCCCAGAGAGGGACCATTATTTTTGGCCCCCCCTGGCTACTAACATCTGCCCCCAGACACCCCAGAAAAGACAAATCTATAATTAGATTCGCCCTTTCTGGCACTTTGCCCGTCTATTCCCATTGCCCTGTAGCGGTGGCGAATGGGCTAATATGGGTTAAAGCCACATTGCAATTGAAAGGTGACCTTAAGCCAGGTTAATAATTGAGAGCTGTCAATTAAACAACTATCAATTATTAATCCTATTGCATGAAATAAAAATAAAACACACACACTTTAATTAAAAATCATTTTAATGAAATAAAGACACATGTTTTTGACCATCTTTTATTTGACTGCAAAAACCATTTCCTGTAATAAAAATAAAATAAAAAAGCAAAATTATTCTTACCTATCCCATGCACAGTCAGGTCCCACGGTGTAATCCTTCAGAAAGGGTTAATGTTTACTGCAGGGACCGCAGCTAATGCTGCAGCCTCACAGTAAACCCCCAAATGAATAAGTTCCTCTCCTGGCTGACAGGAGAGGAAGTGGAAAGCTTAATTGATTGCTTTCCACTTTCACTTCAGGTCAGCCAGGGACACAATCAGTGACGTCATAGGGAACTGATTAACAAAAATAGGGGTTCCCTTCGAATAAAAAATGGCGTGGGGTCCCCTCTATTTTTGTTAACCAGCCAGATGAAGCAGACCGCTGAGGCCTGGATTTTCAGGCTGTTAAGGAGCCAAGATCCATGGACCTTGCCAGCCTGATAATACCAGGCCACAGCAGTCTGCATATCTTGGCTGATTAACAAAAATAGGGGATCCCCTCGAAAAAAATTGGCGTGGGGTCCCCCCTATTTTTGTTAACCAGCCAGATGAAGCAGACCGCTGAGGCCTGGTTTTTCAGGCTGGTAAGGATCCAATATCCATGGACCTTGCAAGCCTGATAATACCAGGCCACAGCAGTCTGCTTAGCTTGGCTGGTTAACAAAAATAGGGGATCCCCTCGAAAAAAAAAAAACGGCGTAGGGGTCCCCCTATTTTTGTTAACCAGCCAAGTAAAATGCAGACTGCTGCGGCCTGGTATTAAAAGACTGTCAAGGCCCATGGATTTTGGCCCTCAACAGCCTGATAATACCAGGCTACAGCAGCCCCACATTTGGCGCATCAAAAGATGTGCCAATTGTGGCACTTTACCCGGCTCTTCCCACTTGCCCTGTAGCGGTGGCAAGCGGGGTAATAAGGGGTTAATGTCACCGTTGATTGCACGGTGACAATAAGCCCGGTTAATAATGGAGAGGTGTCAATAAGACACCGATCCATTATTAATCCCAAAGTTATTAAATGCATAAAAAAAGACAAAGCAAGAAAAAAGTATTTTAATGAAATAAAAGAGACAACACAGTTTTCATTTCTTTTATTGTACTCTCATTCCTGCGACGCCATCGATCTCCTGTAAAAAAAGAAAAAAAACAAACCAACAGTATACCACCTGTCCGACGCAGTCCATAGTAACGACTGTCCCACGACGATCCAGCTCTGCTACATCGCAATGACAGGCAGAGCCTGTCATCGCGACGCAGCACAGCTGATTACCTGCTTCCCCGGCGGTGACGTCATCGGACTGACTGCTTTACGGCCGGGATTACCCAGCAGTCACTGCAGTTATCGCGAGAAACTGCATGTGACCACCGGGGAAAGATGATGGCGGCCATGAAGCAGTCCAGGCCGTGACGGCTGGAGATCTTCTGCCAGGTAAGTGCCGCTGACTCCTGACAGACCCGACCGACGGACACTGACAGTGACAGACCCGACCGACGGACACAGACAGTGACAGTGACAATCCCGATTCCGGTATCCGATATGACGAAAATATCGGTATTCGGAATCGAAAGCCCGATACAGCTAATATCGGCCGATACCCGATATTTGCAGTATCGTATCGCTCAACACTACTGACAGCTATTCTGTACATAAGTTGTAGGTACATTTTATGTGCTTGTCCAGGACTTGTAAAAAAATAATGTACAAGGAGTAGTGAATAACCAACAATTATTACTTCTCTTTTAAATCACCTATATTTCCATGCCGCCACTCCGGTAATGCCATCAGCCTTTGTTACGTGGCCTGCAGTGATTATCTTCTGTATGCAGAAGTGATATGTACATTTTAAACTCTGTAGGATTTTAAGATATGGAAACAGGACAGAGTAGTTAAAATTATTACTTACTTTGTAAATCCACAAATAAATTTGAGCATCAGCGGCCCAGTTGTCCTGCTGGTCCTTGTTAAAATGGACTGCAGCAATTTTGTCCCAACAATATCCTCGGGACAGATATTGCTAGTCAATGGCCAATGCAGTCATGTACCATATTAACATCAATGGTGAAGTCAGGGATTGCGGGTAGCTATAACCTGTGTATGGTCAGCTCAAAAGTCCTACAAAACAGTTGCGAAAACCTGCAGGACCATCATATCAACAATGTGATAGCGGCAGGGAGTTTTTAGGTAAAATCTAGCTGTTTGTGAGTTAAACACATTCCCTGCTTTGTGGTCAGATTTGAATAATGTTGAACAAATTCTTTAAAAACTTATTGGTTTTACAAATACCCATAATACTACCCAGTACAAAGTCTAGATGAGTCCAATGAGTGAAGATTACATTAAAATTAGCTTTCCTAATTTATAAGCAAATGGACTAACTTTTTGTTCTGCCTTAGGTGGCAGAAAACACAATTCTCTTGGAGATGGAAAGAACAGCTAAAGGGGTTATGGAGGAGGCTGATATTTTTTACATTTTTGCAATGTGTGCCTGATCTATTAGCTCATGATTTAGGAAAAGTAGCTGCAAAGTAAATGTAATACATGTATTTTAAGAAAGTATAGTAATGGGTGAAAATAATGATTCATAATTTTAATTTAGGCTTTAAGACCCAATTATCAAAAGTAGTAACTGCCAGTTTTGATAATTTGGTAAAATAATAGAGATGTTAAAATGTAATCTTTAAGGTAGTGGAAGTAACTTATTTTTAAGCTACTAAGTCTGTTATAACTCTATAGTATGTTTTAATTATGAACATCTAAAGATGATGTGCTAACATGTTTTTACTCATAGATTATTATTGTGCTATTGAATGTGCTATGTCTGACAGCTGTTCTGTACATAAGTTGTAGGTACATTTTTATGTGCTTGTCCAGGACTTGTAAAAAAAATAATGTACAAGGAGTAGTAAATAACCAACAATTATTACTTCTCTTTTAAATCACCTATATTTACTTACCGCCACTCGGGTAATGCCATCAACCTTTGCTACGTGGCCTGCAGTGATTATCTTCTGTATGCAGAAGTGATATGTACATTTTAAGCTGTGTAGGATTTTAAGATATGGAAACAGAGGAATTAGTAGTTAAAATTATTACTTACCTTGTAAATCCACAAATATTTGAGCATCACCGGTCCCGTTGTCCTGCTGGTCCTTGTTAAAATGGACTGCAGCAATTTTGTCCCAACAATATCCTCGGGACAGATATTGCTAGTCAATGGCCAATGCAGTCATGTACCATATTAACATCAATGGTGAAGTCAAGGATTGCCAGTAGCTGTAACCTGTGTATGGTCAGCTCAAAGGTCCTACAAAACAGTTGTCAAAAACCTGCAGGACCATCATATCAACAGTGTGATAGCGGCAGGGAGTTTTTAGGTAAAATCTAGCTGTTTGTGAGTTTAACACATTGCCTGCTTTGTGGTCAGATTTGAATAATGTTGAACAAATTCTTTAAAAAATTAGTGGTTTTACAAACACCCATAATACTACCCAGTACAATGTCTAGATGAGTCCAATAAGTGAAGATTACATTAAAATTAGCTTTCCTAATTTATAAGCAAATGGACTAATTTTTTGTTCTGCCTTAGGTGGCAGAAAACACACTTCTCTTGGAGATGGAAAGGACAACTAGAGGGGTTATGGAGGAGGCTGATATTTTTTTAGATTTTTGCTATGTGTGCCTGATCTATTAGCTCATAATTTAGGAAAAGTAGCTGCAAAGTAAATGTAATACATGTATTTTAAGAAAGTATAGTAATGGGTGAAAATAATGATTCATAATTTTAATTTAGGCTTTAAGACCCAATTATCAAAAGTAGTAACTGTCAGTTTTGATAATTCGGTAAAATAAATAGAGATGTTAAAATGAAATCTTTAAGGTAGTGGAAGTAACTTATTTTTAAACTACTTAGTCTGTTATAACTCTATAGTATGTTTTAATTATGAACATCTAAAGATGATGTGTTACCATGTTTTATTCATAGATTATATTATTGTGCTATTGAATGTGTTATGTCTGACAGCTGTTCTGTACATAAGTTGTAGGTACATTTTTATGTGCTTGTCCAGGACTTGTAAAAAAAAATAATGTACAAGGAATAGTAAATAACCAACAATTATTTACTTCTCTTTTAAATCACCTATGATTCCATGCCGCCTCTCCGGTAATGCCATCAGCCTTTGTTACGTGGCCTGCATTGATTATCTTCTGTATGCAGAAGTGATATGTACATTTTAAGCTGTGTAGGAATTTAAGATATGGAAACAGGACAGAGTAGTTAAAATTATTACTTACCTTGTAAATCCACAAATAAATTTGAGCATCACCGGCCCAGTTGTCCTGCTGGTCCTTGTTAAAATGGACTGCAGCAATTTTGTCCCAACAATATCCTCGGGACAGATATTGCTAGTCAATGGTCAATGCAGTCATGTACCATATTAACATCAATGGTGAAGTCAGGGATTGCGGGTAACTGTAACCTGTGTATGGTCAGCTCAAAAGTCCTACAAAACAGTTGTCAAAAACCTGCAGGACCATCATATCAACAGTGTGATAGCGGCAGGGAGTTTTTAGGTAAAATCTAGCTATTTGTGAGTTTAACACATTCCCTGCTTTGTGGTCAGATTTGAATAATGTTGAACAAATTCTTTAATAACTTAGTGGTTTTACAAATACCCATAATACTAACCAGTACAAAGTCTAGATTAAATCCAATGGGTGAAGATTACATTAAAATTAGCTTTCCTAAATTATAAGCAAATGGACTAACTTTTTGCTTTGCCTCAGGTGGCAGAAACACACCTTCTCTTGGAGATGGAAAGGACAGCTAGAGGGGTTATGGAGGAGGCTGATATTTTTTAGATTTTTGCTATGTGTGCCTGATCTATTAGCTCATAATTTAGGAAAAGTAGCTGCAAAGTAAATTTAATACATGTATTTTAAGAAAGTATAGTAATGGGTGAAAACAATGATTCATAATTTTAATTTAGGCTTTAAGACCCAATTATCAAAAGTAGTAACTGTCAGTTTTGATAATTCCGTAAAATAATAGAGATGTTAAAATGTAATCTTTAAGGTAGTGGAAGTAACTTATTTTTAAGCTACTTAGTCTGTTATAACTCTATAGTATGTTTTAATTATGAACATCTAAAGATGATGTATTACCATGTTTTTATAATAGATTATTATTGTGCTATTGAATGTGTTATGTCTGACAGCTGTTCTGTACATAAGTTGTAGTACAATTTTATGTGCTTGTCCAGGACTTGTAAAAAAAAATAATGTACAAGGAATAGTAAATAACCAACAATTATTACTTCTCTTTTAAATCACCTATGATTCCATGCCGCCACTCCGGTAATGCCATCAGCCTTTGTTACGTGGCCTGCAGTGATTATCTTCTGTATGCAGAAGTGATATGTACATTTTAAGCTGTGTAGGAATTTAAGATATGGAAACAGAGGAATTAGTAGTTAAAATTATTACTTACCTTGTAAATCCACAAATAAATTTGAGCATCACCGGCCCAGTTGTCCTGCTCGTCCTTGTTAAAATGGACTGCAGCAATTTTGTCCCAACAATATCCTCGGGACAGATATTGCTAGTCAATGGCCAATGCAGTCATGTACCATTTTAACATCAATGGTGAAGTCAGGGATTGCTTGTAGCTGTAACCTGTGTATGTCAGCTCAAAAGTCCTACAAAACACTCTTCAAAACAATGCAGGACCATCATATCAACAGTGTGATAGCGGCAGGGAGTTTTTAGGTAAAATCTAGCTGTTTGTGAGTTTAACATATTGCCTGCTTTGTGGTCAGATTTGAATTATGTTGAACAAATTCTTTAAAAACTTAGTGGTTTTACAAATGCCCATAATACTAACCAGTACAAAGTCTAGATGAAATCCAATGGGTGAAGATTACATTAAAATTAGCTTTCCTAAATTATAAGCAAATGGACTAACTTTTTGTTTTGCCTCAGGTGGCAGAAAACACTTCTCTTGGAGATGGAAAGGACAGCTAGAAGTGTTATGGAGGAGGCTGATTTTTTTTTTAGATTTTTGCTATGTGTGCCTGATTTATTAGCTCATAATTTAGGAAAAGTAGCTGCAATGTAAATGTAATATATGTATTTTAAGAAAGTATAGTAATGGGTGAAAATAATGATTCATAATTTTAATTATTTAGGCTTTAAGACCCAATTATCAAAAGTAGTAACTGTCAGTTTTGATAATTCGGTAAAATAATAGAGATGTTAAAAAGTAATCTTTAAGGTAGTGGAAGTAACTTATTTTTAAGCTTCTTAGTCTGTTATAACTCTATAGTATGTTTTAATTATGATCATCTAAAGATGTTGTGTTACCATGTTTTTACTTATAGATTATTATTGTGTTATTGAATGTGTTATGTCTGACAGCTGTGCTGTACATAAGTTGTAGGTACATTTTATGTGCTTGTCTAGGACTTGTAAAAAAAATAATGTACAAGGAGTAGTAAATAACCAACAATTATTACTTCTCTTTTAAATCACCTATATTTCCATGCCGCCACTCCGGTAATGCCATCAGCCTTTGTTACGTGGCCTGCAGTGATTATCTTCTGTATGCAGAAGTGATATGTACATTTTAAACTGTGTAGGATTTTAAGATATGGAAACAGGACAGAGAGTAGTTAAAATTATTATTTACCTTGTAAATCCACAATTAAAATTGAGCATCACCGGCCCAGTTGTCCTGCTGGTCCTTGTTAAAATGGACTGCAGCAATTTTGTCCCAACAATATCCTCGGGACAGATATTGCAAGTCAATGGCCAATGCAGTCATGTACCATATTAACATCAATGGTGAAGTCAGGGATTGCGGGTAGCTGTAACCTGTGCATGGTCAGCTCAAAAGTCCTACAAAATAGTTGTCAAAAACCTGCAGGACCATCATATCAACAGTGTGATAGCGGCAGGGAGTTTTTAGGTAAAATCTAGCTGTTTGTGAGTTTAACACATTCCCTGCTTTGTGGTCAGATTTGAATAATGTTGAACAAATTCTTTAAAAACTTAGTGGTTTTACAAATACCCATAATACTACATAGTACAAAGTCTTGATGAGTCCAATGGGTGAAGATTACATTAAAATTAGCTTTACTAACTTATAAGCAAATGGTCTAATTTTTTGTTCTGTCTTAGGTGGCAGAAACACACTTCTCTTGCAGATGGAAAGGACAGCTAGAGGGGTTATGGAGGAGGCTGATATTTTTTAGATTTTTGCTATGTGTGCCTGATCTATTAGCTCATAATTTAGGAAAAGTAGCTGCAAAGTAAATGTAATACATGTATTTTAAGAAAGTATAGTAATGGGTGAAAATAATGATTCATAATTTTAATTATTTAGGCTTTAAGACCCAATTATCAAAAGTAGTAACTGTCAGTTTTGATAATTCGGTAAAATAATAGAGATGTTAAAATCTAATCTTTAAGGTAGTGGAAGAAACTTATTTTTAAGCTACTTAGTCTGTTATAACTCTATAGTATGTTTTAATTATGATCATCTAAAGATGATGTGTGTTAGGGCTGGCGGAACGCACAAAATAATATAAATAATAAGTGCGTTCGCAGCCCGGGGTCCACCGTGCAGGCGAAGCCCGCTGCTGGCAAAAAGGCGCAAGAAGCAAACTCTGTTATCCCGCAGAGCTGCCAACATAAACGCCGTAATGCACTGTGGCAATGAGTGCGAACTCTGTTACTTCACAGAGCCGCTAGAAGAGGAGCCACAACGCTATATGGCGATGTGTGCGCACTCACTAGACACAACTGAGTGGCAAAGAAAACACGCTAGGGCGCTGACTAGCGTTGAAAGCGAACCCTGTTACTTCACAGGGCCGCTTGAGAAAAAGCACTGTGTCCTGTAAGGCTCTCAGATACACAGTTAAGTGCTAAGCGTACATAAAGCGTGATCATGTGCTAATGTCCTCGCGGGAGTCACCCGCAATCTATGGCGTCTGAATGCCAGACCCTGAATGCGGCAATCAAAACTCCTCACCGGTTATGCCGGTAATCTAGGGCATCTAGGACACCGACCCTGACCAGCTACCATACCAAACTCCTCACCGATTAAGTCGGTATTCTAGTGGCTTATTTCAGCCGGGTCCCTATCCACACATACACATGACCACACTGGCGCATAGCATACAATTATTGATATTAGCGCATGGCGGCCCAGCCATGCTACCCTTTTATAGCAACAGCTACAGGACCTTCCAGGAACAAGGACCAATGAGAAGCTGTTACAAACACACGTAGCTACATGACCTTCCTGGCGGACCAATAGGAGCCGCTGCAGCACCTGAACATGTGACCCCTGATCTCCAATGAGAGATCTACCTCTGGGCATGCTCAGATGAGAAAACGCAGGACTTTGTTCCAAAGACGACTGCTCCAGCACTGGCTATAATAGCAGATCCAGGAAAGGCAGCAGCAAGTCACTGCACAGTAGAGGAGTGGGCAAGACGCCTGGACCGACGTCTCTGCTGAGCAGGCTCCACTGCGGCCGGAGATGAATGGGAGACCGCAGCGGGACGGGTTTGAGACTCCCCTTGTGCAGCAGCGGGAAATCGAACCCTAACATTACCCCCCCTCCTAGGGCCCACCCTTCTTTGGGCCTCGCTGCTCTCAAAGGCAGCGATGAGCTGCGGAGCGTGAACATGCTCGGCAGGCTCCCAAGATCTATCCTCAGGCCCATAGCCCCTCCAGTCCACCAAATAAAACTTTTTGCCCCGTACCACCTTACACCCTACGATGGCGTTCACCTCATGGTCATCCGTAGATGAACCCGATGTCCCGGAAGATGACTCAGAAAACCGGGACATGAGCACGGGTTTCAGGAGGGATACGTGAAAGGTGTCGGAGATACCCAGGCGTGGTGGAAGAGCCAAACGGTATACCACAGGGTTAACCTGCTCGAGGACCTTGAAAGGACCCAGGTAGCGGGGTGCCAACTTAGTGGACTCAACACGCGGCCTGTTGTTACGGGTGGAGAGCCACACCATGTCCCCAGGAGCAAATGTTGGAGCGGGGCGCCGATGTGCGTCGGCGGAGGACCTCATCCTCTCCTTGGATGCCTGAATGGCATCCTGGGTACGGTCTCAAATGTCCCGTGCCTCCACAGCCCAGTCTGCCACCCTGGAGTCAGCGGAAGACACAGGCATGGGCACCGGAACCCGCGGATGCTGACCGTAGTTTAGGAGGAATGGAGTTTGTCCGGTGGAATCAGCCACAGCATTGTTTAGTGCAAACTCAGCCCATGGTAGCAAGGATGCCCAGTCATCCTGCCTGGCCGAGACAAAATGTCGTAGATAGGTGACCAAGGTCTGGTTGGCCCTCTCTACCAACCCATTCGTCTCAGGATGGTACGCTGAAGAGAGATTTAACTCAATACTGAGTAGACGACAAAGCTCTCTCCAGAACCGAGACGTAAACTGGGGACCTCGGTCACTGACAATTTTGTCCGGCATGCCGTGTAGACGAAAGATATGCCTAACAAACAACGCTGCCAGAGCCCGTGCAGAAGGTAACCGTGGAAGCGGCACCAAATGCACCATTTTGGAAAAATGGTCGGTGATTACCCAAATGATGGTGCAACCTCGAGACTTGGGCAAGCCCACCACAAAGTCCATCCCAACCATCTCCCAGGGCCTGTCTGCCACCGGCAAAGGGTGAAGTAACCCAGCTGGTCGTTGTCGTGGAGACTTATTCTTGGCGCAGGAGACACACGCCCGAACATAGTCCCCAACGTCACGGACCATATGCAGCCACCAGTATGTCCTTGCCAACAATTCAGATGTCCTCTTTGCCCCAAAGTGTCCACCCACCCTGGACGAATGTGCCCAAGAGAGTACCTCCGGTCGCAAATTAGTAGGCACGAAAGTCTTGCCCGGGGGCACAGACTCTAGCGAAACCGGGGCCACTGTTCTCAGGCTCTCTGTGGGGACGATTAGCCGAGGCTCCTCCACCTCCTCCTCCGAGGACACCACAGAGCGAGAGAGAGCGTCAGCACGAATGTTCTTCTCTCCCGAGAGGAAATGCAGTATGAGATGAAACCGAGAGAAGAACAAGGACCATCTGGCTTGGCGAGAATTAAGCCGCTGGGCTGTCTGAAGATATACCAGGTTTTTGTGATCCGTGAAGACCTGGAAGGGAAAGCGAGCTCCCTCCAACAGATGTCTCCACTCCGAGAAGGCCAACTTCATTGCTAGCAACTCCCTGTCCCCGATGGAATAATTCCTCTCCGCTGGTGTGAAGGTCTTGGAGAAAAAGAAGCATGGATGCTTCCGACCTTGAGCATCCTTTTGGAAAAGGACTGCTCCAGCTCCAACGGACGAGGCATCCACCTCCAATATAAATGGCTTATCAACATCGGGGCGATGTAGGATGGGAGCTCTAGCGAAATGGGACTTAATAGACGTGAAGGCCTTGGAGACCTCTTCAGACCACAATTTGGGATTAGCTCCCTTTTTGGTGAGGGCAACCACTGGAGCTACCAAAGTTGAGAAGTGAGGGATAAACTGGCGATAGTAATTAATGAACCCCATAAAGCGCTGCACCGCCTTTAGAGAATGGGGTTCTTGCCAGTCCATCACCGCCTGTAGTTTGGCAGGATCCATAGCCAATCCCTGGGCGGAGATGATATAGCCCAGGAAAGGTAAGGACTCCTGCTCAAGCACACATTTCTCCAACTTTGCGTAGAGGGAATTTGCCCGTAGGAGGTCGAAGACTCTGCAAACATCTCTCCGGTGGGAGTCAATATCTGGGGAAAAGATGAGAATATCATCCAGATAGACTACGACTGAGGTGGAGAGCATATCCCGGAAGATGTCATTAACAAAGTCTTGGAAGACGGCTGGGGCGTTACAGAGCCCGAAGGGCATCACCAGATATTCATAGTGCCCGTCCCTGGTATTAAAAGCCGTCTTCCATTCGTCCCCCTCACGGATGCGAATCAGGTTATAGGCACCCCGCAGATCTAATTTCGTAAATACCCTTGCCCCTCGTAGCCTATCAAATAGCTCAGAAATCAGTGGCAACGGGTATTTATTCTTAACAGTGATGGCATTAAGACCCCTGTAATCGATGCATGGATGTAATTCTCCGTTCTTCTTCTGCACGAAGAAGAACCCCGCCCCTGCAGGTGACACTGACTTCCTAATGAATCCTCTTGCCAGGTTCTCCTGGATATATTGGGACATAGCCTCCGTCTCCGGGAGAGAAAGGGGATAGACCCGTCCCCGAGGAGGTTCTGCTCCAGGCAAGAGGTCAATAGGACAGTCATAGGGACGGTGAGGTGGAAGGACTTCTGCAGCCTTTTTGGAGAATACGTCTGCATATGACCAATGGTAATTAGGAAGAGAAGTAAAATCTGTGGGCATCTCTGTAGTGGCCACCTGAATGCATTCCCTCATACATCTGCCTTTACATGACTCACCCCAACCCAATATCCTCCCAGAGTTCCACTCAATGTGTGGGGAATGGAAATGGAGCCAGGGCATCCCTAACAAGATCTCGTCTATTCCCTCGGGAATGACTAAAAGTGAGATAATCTCTTGATGGGAAGGTGACATTGACAACGTGAAAGGGATGGTCTGATGTGTGATTGGTGAAGGCAGTGTCGACCCATTCACTACTCGAACAGTCACGGGTTTGGCGAGCATCACCAGAGGTATAGAGTGGCGGAGAGCGAAGGTAGAAGACATGAAATTTCCTTCGGCTCCAGAATCCACACAAAGCGTGACTGTTAAAGTGGATGAGCCAAAATTGATTGTCCCCTAAACGACAACTTGGAGGCGTGTACTGCTGTGTCTAGTAAACCCCCTCCAATGGTTACTAGACGCGGTCGTTTCCCGACCGCCGTGGACATTTGTTAGCATAATGCCCTATTTGTTGGCAGGCATTACAGGTCACAGATACTCGAGCAGCCCGAGACTTAGGTCTCACTCGAGAAATCTCCATGGCCTCAGGGGAATCGGACGCCTGAATGGAAGATTCCAGAGGTCTGGCGAAGGTGGGCGCCAGCCGGAACCTCTGCCTACACTGGGCCCGCTCCAACCTCCGCTCGTTAAAACGAAGGTCGATGCGGGTAGATAAGGTAATGAGCTCCTCCAGTGTGGCAGGAATCTCCCTGGTGGACAAGGCGTCCTTCACATGGTTTGCCAGTCCCCTCCAGTACACGGTGTGAGACAGTGAGAGTATGTGTGTTGAATGGGGTTTACATTTCACCTAGATACTTTGCTGACTGGTATAAGGGAAATGTATGGCTTTGTAAACCTAGTGGTAGAGAAAGGTCACTACACCTTACATTCAGTACACACTTGCAGCTCAGGCCTGAAACCACTCAGCTGTTAATTAGGAGACCAGAAGTAGGTGTCTGCGAACACAGAGAGCTCGCTTAGTCTGGACAAGGAGTCCAGGCACAAGAAGGAGTCTCTAGGAGTATGAGCTGTCTCAGTCTGGGTGCTCGATGTACCCCGGACACAGGAGTAGTCTCTGTGAGAATCCATGCGGATAGCTGCTGAATAGGAGGGGAGCTCTCTCAAGTCTGGACGTTGGATGTGCCTTCAGACACAAAGAGGAGACTCTGTGAAACTCCATGCTGGTAAATGCTGAACATATGTGTTGTTTTGGGGACAGGCTGTTAGAGTCTGGTCCCGGATAGAGAGGGAAATCTATCTAAGTGTAGTAAGTGACTGGACAAGCCCAGGGCTTATGTTTATGATTTGGTTTTGCTTATGTTCTGTTTGCTGTGGACTTTAATAAAACTGGTTGCAGCCAGTTTTTACCAGAACTGCTGTCTGTGAATGAACTGTTTCCGTGCCACTCCGTCTACCCAGACGGCGATCCCAGAGCTATATCCCCTGAAAAGCTTACAATTGGTGGAGAATGCGGGCAGCACAGTGGCGAGAGACAGCAATAAAAGGTGAAGTTGAAGCAGCAGCAGAGAAAAAAAAGTGTGTCAGCAAAAGAAACGTCTGTTGGAGCAGTCTTAAAGAGACAGTAGCCTAATAGAGTTTGCAAAAAAAAAAAAAAGTGTGTCTGCACAGCAAAGCTGAACTTGTTGTGGAAAAGAGTGTGGAGTGTGCAGCAGCAAAGGAAAAGTCTGTTGGAGCAGTCTTAAAGAGACAGTGGCCCTAATAGAGTTTGCAGAGAAAAAAAAAAGTGTCTGCAAAGCAAAGCTGAATTTTCTGTGGAAAAGACTGTGGAGTGTGTATGTCTTGAGTGAAGACTGCCGTTGTTGAGACAGAGAAGTCTGACAGCATGGATGACAGCATGGAGGCGCTGTTTGAACAAATGGCGCAAGTTAATGTGCAACATAAGACTGCCGTGGTTGAGACAGATAAGTCCGGCAGTATGGAGGAGCTCGTTGAGTACCTGGTCCAGGCCCAGCAGAGCATGCAGCAGAGCATGGAGCGGCAGCGCCTGCAGCACCAGCAGCGCATGCAGCAGGCCCAGCAGCAATTCCTGAAGCAGCAGCAGGAGAATAACCGGTTGTTTTTTGAGCAGATTGCAGCACTACAAAAGACTTGCAGCGCATCGTCCCAAAGTAATGTTGCAAAGTCGCCTGCATTGTCCGCTGTAAAGAAGGCGGTAAGACGGTCCCTGAAAAAGATGACACCTCGTGACGATGTGGAGGTATATCTCACTAGGTTTGAGGGACTGGCAGAGAAGGAGAATCTGCCCCTATCTGAATGGGCCATGATGGTCGCACCCTATCTGATTGGAGAACCCCAAAGGGCCTATGCTGACCTGAGCGAGCAGGACAGCCAAGACTATGCCAAGCTGAAAGCGGAGATTCTTACCGGCTGGGTGTTACGGTGACAGCCCGTGCCAGGGGAGTTCATGACTGGAGATGCAGTTGGGAGTCTGCAGTCAGCATACCTGATTATGGAGTTGAAAAGGTGATAGTGGACTGCTACACCCAAGCACGTCCTCCTGAAGTACAGCCAGAGGTCGGACAAGGAGACCACCAGGACGCCAATCGTCTGGTCAGCCTGATGGAGAGGGCCTTCGCCACCAAAGACTGCCTCCGTGACCAGCCGTCTGAGAGGTCGTCACTTCAGAGTTCCTGGACGCCGAACTCTCCCGGTAAGAGCGTTCCAGCTGTTGGGGTCGTGTGGGTGGGAGAGTGTGATGGACAGTGTTGGAGATGTCGTGAAATTGCAGCCAACTGTCCAATAGAGGGGGAGCCTATGTGTTGTGATGTTGGCGGATCCCTCTCTCCCTGCGCAGAGCCTGTGTGTATGTCCACCTCAGTCGAAGAGACTGGACCACAGGGGTCCCCGGTGGTTGTAAATGACTGCCCAGCACAGGCCCTCTTGGACTAAGAGAGTCCAGTGACTTCCGTATGGGACAGCCTGATTGATAGGGACTTTATCCCTGATAAACACCTGAGTGTGGTGTGCGTCCATGGAGACACCAAAGTCTACCCAGAGACTGTCGTGGACTTGATCCCCAAACGCGGGGAGGTTTCATGTGAAGTGGGGGTAGTGAAGAACCTGGTGCCCCCCGTCATATTGGGTAATGACTTTCCCCGGTCTAAGGATCTCTGGGGGAAAAATGTTTCTGATGGACAGTGTGATGAAGCTCCTATTGAGGGTGCGCAGTCCCGAGGGGCGGAACACAATGCTAGTGGGCCGTTAAACTTATGTGATAATGATGATGATGATGATGATAATGATAATGATGATGATGATCATGATAATGATGATGACCATGATAATGATGCTGATGCTGATAATGATAATGATGATGATCATGATAGTGATGATGATACCGATCATAATCATGATAATGATATTGATAATAATGATGACTGTGATAGTGATAAAATTCCTTTGCAGGTGATGTTGGGAGACGAGGATGGTGGTTCTCGGGAACCGAGTGTCCCTGACTTACCTGTGTCCTGTGACAATTTTGAGAGTGAGCAGTGGCGAGACCCCTCTCTTAAAACGGCACAGGAAAATATAAATGTTCTAAATGAGGTTTCCCAAGAGCCTGGCTCTGAGGAGAGGTTTCCTCATGTTGCCATAAACACTCACCTGTTGTATAGGGACACTGAAGTCCAGGGAGAGGTCGTGAGCCAGCTCCTAGTACCTGAGCTATATGGAAGTATAGTGCTGGGGTTGTCACATAGTCACATACTTGAGGGACCACCTGAGGGAAACCAGGGACCAGATGGTGAAGTTAATGTTGTGGATGACATGTTAACTAAGGTTCCAGATCAAGATGTGAATGAGAATGAATTGTATAACCCTGACAGTGAGCAGGATGTGAATGAAAATGAAGTGTATAACCCTGAAAGTGAGCAGGATGTGAATGAGAATGAATTGTATAACCCTGACAGTGAGCAGGATGTGAATGAAAATGAAGTGTATAACCCTGAAAGTGAGCCAGATGTGGCTGAGAAAAAGGGGTCAGACAGGGATAGTGGTAGTGATAGTGAATCATCTGATGACAATCAAGCAACCAGTGCAAATGAGGAAGGCATGGTAGCAGAGGAGGTTGAGAGTCCTGAGAGGAAGGCTGATGCTGACCTTGCAGTCGGACAGAAGATGGCATCTGAAGATGTCTTACAGTTGGCCGGTTCCCTGGCGAAGACTAAGGTGAAAGGAGGAGAGCTGAGCTTTAAAGGCAGGACTCTGAAACTGAACACAGCCCAAGTAGATGCTGTTGGAAATGTGAAGTTACCAAGGTATGGTGTGGATCTGTATCGTGCCAAGGACTCTGAGGGAGATGCTGCAGAGGTGGAAAAAGCCATAGAAGTGGTAGTCACCAAGCCAGATGCCTCATCAGAAGCTGAGGTCTCAAGTGAAGCTGTGAGGAACAAGACTGAAGATATGGGGACTGACTCTGTCCAGGAATCTGTTTCTGCCGAAGACAGCGGCGTGGACGGGTTACGGTTCGGATCAGTAGCTGCAACTCGTGAAGCTCAGGCTGGAAGTTCGGCGCCCGGAGCCCCAGCGGTGTTCCCGAGTGACACCAAGGATCTGGATAAGTCACAAGATGAGATTTTGAGACATCAGGCTGGCGTTGGTGAGCTCAAGCGCACTTTCATGGAGTCTACATCGGAGCCACGTCCCAACAAATGGGAAAAGCGATGTGTCACTCCGTTGCCGCTGCAGACACACAGGAGCTCAGATGGGATGCAGAACGTGGTGGAAGAGAAGAATCCGGCGGGTTCTGAGTATACAGATGCAGCTATCAAGGAGAACTTGAAAGCCGGAATAAATGGAAATATTGGAGACCATAATGATGTGACTGAAGAGGTAGAATGTAAGACTGACGGTAGGGCTTCTGAGCATGTTCTACCAGAAGAGCCTGAAGAAGGGGCGAAGACATAAAAGACGTCCAACAGGTACCAGATGAATTGATGACTTCTCAGAAAAAACTCCAAACTGTGATGAAGGAGTGTGATGAAAGCCATGAGCATCTTCGTGATAAGGTCAATGAAGTAAAAGGAAGGATACAGGGAATCTCTTCGTTGCAAGAGCAAATGCTGCTCAATAAGTCTAAGGCTCTATATAAGAATGCTGTTGTTACGGTAGAACATTACAATTCAGCTGGAGACTTAGCGGATGAATTATGTGTACTGCAAAAGAAAAACGATCAGCTCCTTCTACAGTCCCAATCATTTGAACAGTGTAGCTTAAAATGGTCAGAGACCATGGCAGAGGAGCTTAAGGTCTGTGAAATAGACTTTATGAGTCAACCGATATTCAAGAAAATAGATGTGCTAAAGAGGGTTCAAGGGGAACTAGAGAAAAGGGAAAAACCCCCTATACCTTCTGTGATAGTTGGTGACACATGGTCAGTGAACCAGGGACAGGAGGTACGTGAGTTTCTGAGGAAGAGTCAGCAGAAGTGTTCTGATGTGCCGGGTCGTACTTCTCTGGCCAGGCACTATATCGAAACTGAGCCCGGCCCTAAGGTCAAGATGAAACCGTGCAGGATACCCGAGGCCCGCAGAGAGCATAGGCCTGGGAGGGTACAGGGTAGTGCGGATGCTTCAGATGAAGAGAAAGCTGATGTTGGCTATGGTCAGGTGAAGATACAGATGACAGTAGTGAAGATGAAGCTGATGAGGGCCATGACTGGTCCAGAGTTCACTGTCTCTTTTGGATTGTTGACCAGCCCTCCGGTCTGGATGACCAGCCCTCCGGTCTGGAGAAGGGGGGGGGATATGTGAGACAGTGAGAGTATGTGTGTTGAATGGGGTGTACATTTCACCTAGATACTTTGCTGACTGGTATAAGGGAAATGTATGGCTTTGTAAACCTAGTGGTAGAGAAAGGTCACTACACCTTACATTCAGTACACACTTGCAGCTCAGGCCTGAAACCACTCAGCTGTTAATTAGGAGACCAGAAGTAGGTGTCTGCGAACACAGACAGAG